>DVZL01008072.1:0-10432 GCA_018236625.1 Lasaia peninsularis
TTTAGCTCTGAAATGTTAACGTTTTAAAAATTTTGCCGCCCTCCAAATCGTGCCGCCCTAGGCCCGGGCCTCACGAGCCTATGCGTAAATCCATCACTGAATATACCGAGATATAGATTAAACGTGTCTATGAATGTCAGATACAAGCTATTTTTATAAGACTAAACGTCTTTGGTCTCTTTTAATGACGCTTGTAATATAACATTTTGTAAAACAAGGTGCCGGTAGTCAATTTCAAATACGACACTAGTCAATAAAGGTCACGATACACCAATGGTATTTTCTTAGCTTCTTCAGAAGTTGGAACTTAGGTCACATTCAAGGGCAGGGTTGAGTTCCGAGATCAATAATTGTCCTGTCCCAAGTATAATTCTACCAAGTTCAAACAGTATCTTTATTTTATTTAAGTTATTAAAAGGAATATTATCTTAAAATAAGCTTAATTAGGGGTAGCAGAACAATGTGTTGTTTACTACCGGAGTCTTACTAGAGATTCGAATCCGGACTACCGAAACGGTAGTTCTAAGCGCATAACACTAGGCCACCAAGACTCTTAATATACAATTATCTTCCATTACATTCCAAAGAACCAGAGACATTTCTTTTTTTAAGGTCACATAAAATGACCCCAGTAATATTGTCAGGCATGTAATTGAAAATATAAATCAGTCTTACACTTAACCCGCCTGATTTATAACCGGATATAAACCGGGTGTGAACGTGACGCTACATCCATCAAGTGTACACGCAGCCGGTTATCCGGCTAGGAAAGTCTAGCGTTGGGACTTTATTGGAGTAAATGAAAAAGACTATTTTGGCCTTTGTGACACTGATAATGCCGCTAAGTTTTTTTTCGGATGTCGTGACAGACACTTTTAAATGTTAGAAAAAAATTATGTGCACAGTATAAAAACTACACGTTACAGTCATATTCCAAATAAACATGAAACACTACAACGTTGATGCACTTTGGCCAGGTGATATTTAACGTTGCCGGCGGCTTGTCACTCGTAGGATTTGCAAAGCTACACAAAATTTGAAATTTATAATTTTAGAAAATTTCTTGATCGAAAGTTCAAGTAACAGAAATTTTTAAAGAAGATTCATGAACAGTATTAAGTTTTTTTAAGATAAAGTCCTGTACGTATGACGTACGTATGACGTAGAAAGAAATATTTTCGCTCATCTTTTTCGGCTGTCTATTTATGTGTAAGTCCACTGACAGATAATTGATGTAATAATGAGTAACTTAGGCTACTTTTATTTTATTAAAAACAAACGCTGAGTCTTGAGCACAGCTACTTGAAAAAAATGTTGACCAGCCACTTTTCTGGTCAGGTCATGCCAACTGTGTATGCGCGTATTATCACCGAACATTGACGGGGTCGACATTCACATGATAAGTATACTTGTGTATCTCTAGATCTGGGTATTTATCAAATTTGTTGTATGACGGTCAAATGCTTGCTATTTTAAAGTTAAAAATAATAGTGTTGCAGCTACTGCGCCCTACACTATCCTCTAAGATTTATATGCATCCTCTTTTGGCCATACGCCAAAGAACTGCAACGGAACGACGAAATCCGATGCACTCCGGCTTATCCGGGTCACTGAGCCCGGGTAACATTTTATTGGGTATTTGAGAACGGTTCACCCGCCCCGTATGTACTTTGCTAATAAAATAACTTCGGTACTTTTGGGATATTGAAATTTTCTGAATTTTTCCCGGGAATTGAACCAAAATATTTTCAATATGTAAATTGGACGAAGTGCCCGACGAGGCCAAACGACGATCACTATTCTGAGCACATTTACTTCATTCCATTTCCATATCTATACGAATAAATAAAATGAAGTGACTGTTTGTAAAATTAAAATCCGCTTTTTGCTGATTGCACATGTTTTTTATTTAAATATTAACGCACTGTAAATGATTATCTGTGTGAGTGAGCCGTCAGCCAAACTTGTAGCAAATACTCTCCTACTTACAAAAAAATTTGATACTTTAAGTACATACATTTTTACGTTCATAATTTTTTATTTTCAGGCTGTATCTCATAAACCGTGTATAGCTCGACGGTTTAAATTTTCACAGATAATGTATTTCCCTTGCCGCTGTAACAACAAATACTATATTGAATGAACTGAATATATAAAGGGTGCTCTCATACAACAAACCTGTTTTTTTTTGCGTTTTTAGAGAGACTGGTACGGAACCTTTCGCACGAGTCCGACTCGCATATGGCAGTGCAAGGACGCAGTTACATTTTCTTTTTGTAATTATTATAAGCCAATCTAATACAACTTATAATATTAGTTTTTGCTTTGAATTACAATATACATATAACTGTTTGTATCAAGGGAGTAGTGAATGTGGAGGAAGCTAGGCAAGTATGTAGGAATCGTGAACTTGGCTCTTGATATTCTGCCTATCTCACAAGGGATTTAACATGAAGATATATATGTGTGTGCAAATTAGAATATTACACTCAATATTTAGAGACAGACTGACGGACAGATAGACGGACAGGAAGACGGATGGGCGCACAGCGAAATCTTAGTCATACTGTTATCCTAAAAATTATTTTTTGCCGTTTTTACAGACAATCTATTTGGTACTGGATCCTTCGTGCGCAAGTTCGTCTCGCACTTGGCCAGTTTTCTTCATTTTTGATATATTTGATAGAATGAAACTGTAGCCGATCGCTATCTGTACACGAAAAATTAATTTAAAAAAACATAATGGGCGGGCTTTCTATACGCAAAAGAACCCAAAACAATGTTATTTAAATTTGTCATTTAGTCTGTATGTTTGTGAACACTAATCTCAGAAACGGCTCAACCGATTTGGATGCTGTTTAGAAATATGTTGTGATGGGTGAAGGCGCTACTTAACATTTACCTACAACCTATATTAAATGGGGTTCAGCTTAGGCTGGAGACTAGTCAGTAGACCGCGACGTGGGGTCGGCGGGGGTATAAATAATTAAATAAAAATGCGAACGAAGTCGCGGGCACATCTAGTCCGAATCATAAAATCAAGATATCGTAAACCGTACTTTAGTTAAATCTATTTTCTAAAGTTGGTAGAAAAGTAACTTCACAATGTTCTTCTACTTTATAGAAAGAAATTAAATTATACCAAAGAAACTGTTGTTGATTAAGCACTTAAGATCTTATCTCTCAAGGAATTAGGTTCATAATTGAATGTAGATAATGGATTTTCCAGAAAGGTACAACTTGGATAACTGAAAATCAATTACTGCTTACAAAGCCTGGCTTATTGGTACAGTTGAGAACTAAAAGCTAAGTAATTTTAATTCTAGTACTATTTCTTATTCTTGACAGCATCTTGCCAAGTTGATAACGTACAAGCCTAAAGGCACAAACTATCTGTGGCTGTTGGATACCATTCTTGACTACAGACACAAAAAACTGACTTTAAAGTCGCGGTCGAAACCCAGTACAACATAAATAAAGTTGATTTGTATAAACACTTACAAAATTACCTAGACATCTTGACGCCATGTTCCTTAGCAGTAGGCAGAGAATATCAAGTGCCAAGAGTTACGATCGTTACATATACCTATCCTCGATCAATACTGTCTTTATACAACTACGCCGGTTTCGGAGACTTTTGACTTTTTTCTTGGATAACACATGAGCAATTTGGTCCGGTAATGTCTACAAAATTACACAAGTAATTTTTACTGAGTTCATATGTACTCTGCCTACCGTTACGGTGATATGGGAGTGATCATATTAATTAATAGCCTCTGTCGCCTGTTAAGACCGTTAGTTGCGTTAGGTCCTGGGTTCAATTCCCAGGTCGGGCAACATATCTTAAATGTTTTTCAGATTTTTCTGAGTAAGCAGTACATTTTCCGGGATTGGAATGTATCTCAAATGGGCATAGGCTTGTCACCTATCACATCAGGACCCTAGTACCTTGGCTAATCGTGGGTGTTCTAGCTACTGGACTTTCGATTCGTGGATATACTAGCACACCCCTGTCTACCCCTTCGAGGATAACTTTTTATACTTTTTTTATATTAATTATTTTATTTTAATTTAATTACGAATGCGACTGTACTAACGACATATGTTTTGAACGCAAATCCATTACGCAGTAGGTACGCCAATGAATGATCTGGTTTTAGCCGGGCTTACCCGGTTATATCCAGATATAACCGGTTATGACCGGTCAATAGCTATCTAGGTTAAATTGAAATGCCATCTGGATTCTCGATAAAGCTGGGCAAAATTGCTTCCTTAGAACATGATGTTGGACCGTGTCTCAAGATCGGAGATGTATTGTCAGATTGCCAGAACTGCAATCTGTGAAGAAATTCTACTAATATCATAAACACGAAAGTTTGTAAGTGTGTATGAGTGTAAATATGAATGTATGTTATTCATTCACGAAAATATTAGAGAACTCTGCAGTAATATCACTTTTACATAGCACATAAGCTACTTTTTAAACAACTATATTGATGTGTATGTTTTTACGCAATTAGTATTACAAGTCGAAAAAAATCTGCCCTTTGATAATTCACGCTAACGCAGCCGCGGGCGAAAATGCAAGTTGTTCTTAAACATTTTTCAGTTTATCTTAAAAACTTAACAACGGTACCCACTACAAATTATTAGATTACAACATCGGTGGGATATAAGGGGCAGCACTTCCATATCATTAGAATATATTTCATAGAAATAATGGCGGAGTCAATTTTGTATGGCGTTCTTAAGTTTGAAATTGCAGAAAATTATAAATCCGCAATTTAACTGGTCATGGAATAATTTGCTTTCTTGAAATTAAATAAAAAAAATATCGTCACGCCCATGTCTCCGAAATGGTAGGCAGAGGTACTAGAAGAGACATCAGGTCTGGTGCCATATCGGACACAAGTCCAATCGCCGACGACCAAAACGCGAGGTTTGGGTTCGATGCTCTTCGGGGAAAGAAATTTATGTGATGGCTATAGATTGTATTTTTGAGTCTGGGTGTGAAGTAGGTATATTTATTCTGATGTCTATACAGGATGTTACAAAACTAACAGCTATAAAGCAAAAAGGAGGGGGAATGGGGCCTTATATAAAGTCCATTCACAATATTTAAGAACCGTAGTAAAGCTGTATTTAACATACTCCAAAAAAATATTTTCCCTGATGTACAAACCCTATTTCAGTAAGATTAAAGAAAACTTCGGAGAATATACTTATATTTCTACCTTATTTGCGAAATGACAAAAATTTGAAAAGACAATCTAACCATGAAATTTTTTGAAGCCAGCACCTGAATTTAATGACATCCTTGTATTGAGATAGCAAACACGTACATAAATAAAAAAAAATAGAAAAACTAATAAAGCAGACAATAGTTATTAAAATAGGTGTCTACGAATTAACCCGGTTTCCCTGACATGACAGCTTACTAGGGATGACAAAATTTTTGGATTTGATAATTATAATTAATCATATTTTTACGGTCAATTTTGTAATACGTTGTATAAGTATTTATATGTACCTACTAGTACCGTTGTCTAACACCCATAACATAAAAATACAATCTGCTTACTTTGGGGTTAGATAATTTTGTGTAAATTGTTCACAGATATTAACTTAAATCCCAAAAAAAGTTAGGCTGAACCAAAACTAGGGAAAAACGAAAGTATCTTAGAAAAATGAGGTTAAACGTTTCAATAAACTGAAACGCTTCACGGAAGCCGCAAAAGTAGCGTAGTAGATAATATACTCAAGCATATTTTTATTTATCTTTCTATCCTATTTTAGGGCGGCCATTTGCGAAACTCCGGGGAAATCAAGAGTTGAACATTAATGGTTAATAGTAGGCTCATTTGTGTTATTAAAGTAGTAAAGTATTATTTAATAAGAACATTAAGTTCACTCTCCGAAGATTGCTTTATTCACACATTTTAATGGAGGAACTTATAAAAATGCAAAGAGAAATCATAAAGTTCCTGCTTATTTTAGAATCCATACGACAAACTTTCAACGAACACGTCTCTCGGTAGATGGTTAGGGATGTGCAGTGAAATATCGATAACTCCAAGTTGGAAAAATTAAACGTCTTTATAATATTTATTTTTGTTATTAGATTGGTACGATAAACCTTAACCTAGATTTCGGTGCAAAGTAAAGAAGGAATTAAATGAGTTGAAAGGACTAAAAAAACGATAGACAATCATTAAAATCTATTTCCCAAATTTCTCAGATGGGGATTGTTCTTATAAGTTTTTTTTAGTTTATCTGAAAAGCATTACGCTACCTGAGATTAGTATCCCATATGGCGATGAACTTGCCACCTGTCACATCATGGGACCCAGTATCGTCGGCTAATCATGGATGCATATGTACTTCTGCTTACCTCTTCTGTGATATGTGCGTAACGATGTTTATTTTTATATCGTCTAATATGTATTTTAATTCACTTTTTTAACGTGACCGTGGTTTAATCGATTCACATAATTGTTCAGATATTATCTATATTCATTTTTCTCGTCTTTACTTTTCACTTTTCCTTTTGACTCTGCTAATATCGTCAAAATATTATCGATATACATATTCGTCATAGACATCACTACTGCCGATTGCTACACAAAGTTTTAATGCGAGGAGAGGGTAGTTACAGTGGTAGCTACAATTTCTTATGTTAAATCAGCCACTTAAAGTTTAAACTAGCCAACCAAATATAATGCCAGATTTAGAGCAATTATGACGGTTTAATTAAGTTGACACCAATAAAAAGACTTTACTTTGAACATTTTCATGTAGGAATTCTAAATCGGCCAAGTGCGAGTCTTTCTGGCGCACGAGGGTGCCGTACCATATCTTATCCCGGTCGTGGTCCGGTCTTATCTGTAGAATAGACCATTTGTCTCCCTAGCAGGCAGCTCCTAAGAGGCAAGCATAGGTGATATGGGTCACTACCAACAAGTCCACTGGTGGTACAGTGCTATGCAGCAACTCTCCCGGGTAGGGATCAAACGCCTTACCTATTTTGGCCGTCGTGACGATATTGTCGTGTTCCAGTCCAAAGGGTACGGTAGTCGGTAGACTTTCACATAAGGTCTAATAGCCCGATTACAGGAGAGCGATGCACCTACAACATCTATGGTGTCTATAGGCCTCGGTTTTCTCTTATCATCAAGAGACCCGTGCGCTTGTCCGCTGTCTTATCCCATAAAATAAACAAATAAATTAATGAGTAAATAAATAAATAAATAAATAAATTACATCTATTTCTCTCCTTTCTTTTCTCTTCGTCTTAGCCTTAACCCATATTATAACTGTCACGGTTCATAAGATACAGCCTGGTGACAGACAGATAGACACCGGAGTCTTAGTAATCGGGTAACATTTTCACATCACATTTTTTATAAAGTTCCGTTTTTACTGTTGTGTGCGGTACCCTAAAAAACGGAGAGTTGAACGTTTTCAGGGTTCCTCACCCAAAGGACAAAAAAGAAGGCGTATTACTAGGACTTAGCTATTCGTCTGCCGCTCAGTCTGTGTGTGTGTTTGTCACCAGACTATGAATAACGATAGCCGGCTAGTTGACGGTTTCAAGGATCCTTTTTTCTTTTGTCGCTAAAATAAAAAATACAAAAAACAAAAATAAATAAATATTTAAAGGGACTGTCATAGAACGAATAAGATTTTATTGCCATTTTTGAGGATGATGGTACGGAACCCTTTGTGTGCGAGTCTGACTCGCACTTGGCCTGTTTCGTACTCATGTTGTGTTTTTTGAAGAAAAATACACAGAATTTCACAATATTTTTTCATATGAACAGCTTTCTTTCTTTATTAAAAATTAATCTCAGATGTCAGTCACAAGTGAGGACGAAAAGGGAAATATATATCGAGAGGTAGAATATTGCTCATACATTATGTACCTACAAAATGTAAGTAAGCCACAAGGAAACTACGTAATACATTTTCGTTTAGGGGAAACAGTATTTTAGTCGAACTGGCTGAGACTGCATTCACACCGTATCGTAACAACGTGAAGAAGGGTTTGAGTACCTATATTCGTCAATAATATATCCTTATTATTTTAATAAAAATACTAGTAAGTTTGATTTACACAGTGTCCTGTATTCTTTAGTATCACCGAGTAATTTGGAAGATTATACCGAGATATTTTATTATTCAATTTTTCTTTTTTCGTGTGTGCTTGAATATGTGCCTCTGCCCAATGTTTTCGGATATGGGCGTGATGATATTTATTTATTCGTTTCAATTTTTCTCATTATATGTGATGAAAATTGTTTTGTCCGTCATGTAACACTTTGATACTTGTATAAGTATCAAAGATTTGTGATTAATACGGTATAATAATATGGACTATAATTTCCAGCCCTTATTTCCAGCTTATTAAGAGTCGGGAATGTAATAATAATGTAGTCTGGTACTAAAAGGGCCAATATCAATAATCATTATTTTCAGTAATGAGCGTTATAACAATGAATCTAAATAAAGCAGTAAACTAAAATTATATCACAAAAAGGACTAATGGTCGTTTAGTTCTTACTCTATTACTAAGAAAGTGAAAACACTTGCTCTGTTTCACTTATTATTATTTATTTCATACTTTTACAATAAACTGGTATTACAATCTCGTTTCATACAAAAACTGACTTTGGTCCTATTTATGTAAAATTTTATTAAAACGAATATGTTTTTATGAAATGCCTATCCTTGTTGATAATTCGAAAATAGCATCAAGTGTAGATTATAATAATATCAATGAGTATTATAAAATTGATTATTATGAGTATTATATATATATATATATACGTATATTGTTGGACATTTCAATATTACCAAAAAGCAAATTATATGATTGCGTTATCGGTAGTATTGATGTTAATACATAGGTAAACTTATATACCAACATATTTTTTTATTTAATCTGTATATTATATAAAAACGAATTTCCCTTCGTTAGTCTCGCTAAAACTCGAGAACGGCTTAACCGATTAAGCTAATTTTAGTCTTGAAATGTTCGTGGAAGTCCAAGGAAGGTTTAAACGATGAGATAATATAACAAAATTGCAAGAAAAATACTAAAAACGACAATTTAATTTTCCCAAACAAACTGTTCTTACCTGTCAAACGTTCGATTGATGTTTATGTATCCAGTGAAATGACGTTCACCGGGTCAGCTAGTTTTTTATAAATATATTCAATGTGCAGAATTCACTTTTTTAAAGTTTTGTTTCATGTATAAATCAGTATTTATGACTGTTTTGAATCATTTTAATTAACCAAATAAGACCAGGCCGTATTGGCTGAGATCCTTTGCATTTACCTACTTAAATGGTATAAAAATAAAGATTAATATATAATATTTTGGCAAATCACACGACTTTATCTAACCCCCAAGTAATGTGCTTGGTTTATAGGCATCAATCAAAGATATAGGTAGAGATAAACATTTAAAAAAATAACAAACATCTAGACCCATAAATATGTCTCCGTTCATCACATGAATATCTGCACCTGCTTATACCCAAGCCTGTCTGATAGTCAGCGGCAATAGGTCAAATCTATTACATTTGGTGAAAAAATTATATTTGTATAATGCCTACTTAGTAACTGAAAATTCAGGCTTGTATAAGTTATTGGGGTTTGAAAACGGCCTAAATTGTTTCGAGAAAAGCATGGTTACGGCCCTGCCGCTCGACTTGGCAGGAACAATTCCAATTGTTTAATTTTTTTTGATGATTCAAAAAAAGTTAACCAATTGCAATTACATTTATACGGGACCACCTCTAAAGTATGACTAGTAGTAGTGTCGTATTTTTGATAACAGGAATCGTCATTTCACTAGTACATCTGCAAAACATATTATAACTAGTGAAATTGAGAAGCTGTTCCTTTTTAAATTTGCATATATTTGTAAGCTACTATACCACGTGATGCATGTGTGCTTGTGCATGTGAAAATATTAAAATATTAAAAAAAATAGTATACATATAATTGTTAAGTAACATCTATATTTTAGATTAGTTTATAAGTATATTGTTTATAAGTTTATAGTTGAGGTTTTTTTTTAATCATTTTTATGTTAAGTAGGAGGCTCGGAGAAAAAAAAGGCTATTTTTATTTTATTTTTATACCATGTTCTAAGTTAATTTTATCAATGTAAAGCGATTGCTTGTATCTGTATAACATAGGACAAATGTCTGAGATAGTAAATATATTCAGGAGGAGTTATTCCGATCTGTCACCCTGCTTTGTCCCCTTAGGGGGACAGATTGGAAAAAAAAGTTTGATCTGTCCCCCTGTTACTAGCGAGGGGACAGTTCGAACTTAATTCATTATTTAACAGTTTCATTTGTCTCCCTATCAAAGATGGGGGACAGATTAAACTTTTTATTTCATAATAATAAAATAAAAT
>DVZL01008073.1:0-10432 GCA_018236625.1 Lasaia peninsularis
AAACAATTCATTAATATCATAAAAACATTTTTCCGACAACCATTTCAACAATTCCTTTTTAAATTTATTTAAAGGTAAATCTTTAATATTATTTGGTATTACTATATATACATTTTATTAATTTTATTACTTACCACAACAAAAATTCATGTAATGTACATTTTTTTGAACCATTTTTATCCTACATTTAGGTAAGACTGTTCTTCTGTCATATCTGGTAAATCTTTGTGTATCTTCTGTATTTAGTTTAAATAGGTGTGGTTGTGTTTTGACAAAAATTGAGATGTCCCTTATGTACATACTAGGTAATGTTAATATTTTGATATCCCTAAACAACTGTTTGCAGCTGTCTAATGGTTTAGCATTATATATTGCTCTAATACATATTTTTTGTACTTTGAAAGCTTTTTGCACCATTTTTGCATAAATCGATTTTGTTAAATATCTATCAAAATTATATATTGTTTATTTATTTAATACTGTATTATCAAAACTGTACACAAACTTAAAAAATACACAATGTTTATTCAGAGTTTGTAAAAATTTCAGCAGTAGCAATGTTATGGGTGACCTGTGATTATGATTGCAGTTAATATTTATATGGAAAATCGTGAAGTCACCAATCCATCCACTTATCTCCACCATAATTTTAATAGTAATTGTTACTTAATTTAAATGTGGGGTCTTATGTTCAGCTTTTTATCTCTGATTTTCACTTCCACATTGGAAATCCTATTAGTGAGTATATTATCTACATTATTTATTACGTACCTACCATACATAATAAATAATGTAGGTAAAATTAAATTCGTAGGGGGTTAAGTAGAGGTGGGCATGTTTAGGGGTCAATGCTAATGGAATGAACAAGTATAAAGGCAAAACATTGGGAAAAGTGCGAGACATCTCCCAATGTTTTGCCTGTACACCAAGAGGTGGAAAAGGGCATGGGTGGAGTTGAGTTGAGAGAATGAAACTTACCTGTAACAGGTAAACTTAAACAAGGTAATGCCGGAAGCTGTCCATAGTATAGTGTTTTAGTGATTCTCTTCAAAAATTCCTTGTGATCACCGAGAGTCTGTAATAATAAGAATAAATTTAATAATAAGGTAAGTTTGATTGAAATACTGCCCGTTTTAAGACTTATTATTCACAAAATTCAGTTTCTAGTCCCAACAAAGGCAAGCATTGTGCAACGAACATGTATCTGCATTTATGGGTCTGGATGGTTACTAAATTTTATTATTCTTATTAAATCTTTGTATAGGATGGTTACTAAATTATATTCTTGGTTAATACCCTTTTTCGTACAAGCTCTATCCTTTTTCTGTATCAAATAATTTTAGGGTTGGCTACCTAATCTACGTGTTTTTTAATAAGGGCACCGTTTCCACACAGAGCAGCATCCATTTAAAATCAAAAACCCAGAAAGGAAATCAGCCCCAATTCTACATTAGATTGAGTTCAAATAGACAAATCTGGGTTCCCTCACAAGTTATCTATGTTATGGATCGTTTTATAACTAGTTGTTTTGGAAATTCCCAGTCTTGATGTATGTTTTATCAAATAACAAACTTTTCTATTTCAACTATACCTAGTTTGTTTGTTTTTAATGTTAATTACAATGTGAGTGTCTGAATGTATTAACTATATGTGTATAGTTTCAGTTAATAGTAAAATCAAAGAACTCCTATCTTCTTTACGTATCTTTCACTACACAACATTGTCGAAATATTGTAAATTGAAGTATTTATAATATACTTTCTATGAATATTATAGGAAAGAGTTACATTACGCATAATTACTTTCACTTCTTTGAATGTAAGGTACTAATATGTAAAATATTCATGTGGTCAAAATGGCACCAATTTTTTTTAAATATATCCAAAAAGTTATAACTGAACAAAATTAAATATACATATATAAAGATAAATGTTTTTTACATATTTATAGTTGAAGCCGATATCATGTAGTTAGCCGCGTCAACACCCAAATGTTAATCAATGACATGCTCTGAACTTTAGGCACCTGTTCATATTCTCGCCGGATTTTAGATAGACATAAAATGATAAAGACACATCGCTCGTGTTTACAACGTAGCTGACTTTTTTACTGATGGATACGTTCTTTGTGACCTCTTTATTACCTTGATCTTGCCTCTGGATCCATCTTTCTTTCTTTTAGATACACTTGACATGTTAAATACTTTTCTTATAAGTAGTGCCTTGGATTATTTTACAGCAAAATTGATGACAAAACGGATCCAAATAATTCACAACCTCTAAACAAATAATGTCCTATGATTTTTACTGAGATTTCCAAAAAAAAACATGTCAATTGTCAAGTCTCAAATCAAATGGATGGAGATCTCAGATAGGGATGGCGATCTGAGAATTGAAATCGATTAATCAAAGAATCGATTTTTCGAGCCCGAAAAGATAGATTTTTATATCGATGCAAAGCTCTCGATCGATTCAGTGAATAGATATATCACCCTTAAATATCAACATTACATTTTTTTCTGTTAAGATACAAAATGTTAGGAACTACATGTTACATTTTCTTAACTTTGTAAGACATTTTAAGTCCGATCTGATACTTATGTATACTGTATGGAATAAAATAATGTTTATCATAACATTCCCTGATGATATCTACCGATAAGAAATCGTTAATTATAGGTAATATTTATTTTGTTTTTACTGAAATTTATTTATAGTTACATTGTCATCACAAACTAAAAAAAAACGATTTTTTAGAAATCGATCTTTTAGACATCGATTTTTTTATGAATCAATTTATCATGTTACGATTCAAATCGATTTAAAAATCGATCTTCTTTGGAAAGAATCTAATCGACTATGGAGGATAAAGGTAAGGAGGAACATCTGTGTTATGAAAAAGTGTCCGTCAAAATGCATAAATAAGGGTGGCGCCACATTAGCTACAGAGTTTGTACGTCTTCCATTCATTTACAATAACTGCTACGTTCACACCATAGTTCATACCATACCCTGTACTAATACACTAGCACCAATCTGGAAGGTACCCTCCATAGGTATAGATAAGGAGTAACATCTCAATATAAAAGAGAAAAACTAAAAATGCGTCCAGCTGTTGCTATAAATAACAGTTCAAAAACCTTCCAGATTGGCGCTAGTGTATTAGTACAGGGTATTGTATGAACTATGGTGTGAACGTAGCAATTACCCGCCCTCCGGTGCTGCCTCTAGCGGATCTTTTTTAAATCTTCCCAGGAAAAAGGCTAATTATATAAAAAGAAAAGAAAGTATATATATAAAAATTAAATTTCTAAAATTTAGAACACAAAAAAATTACATCAAAAGTTCTGACTATTGAAAACTCAGTCCCTTATGACTTCAAAAGAAATAAAGTTTCGTAACTTAAAAGTAACTTTCTGAGATATGAAACTTCTTTTCCGCGAAACATTGTATATGAGATATATATACAATGTTTCGCGGGTTTTTTGCCTTTTTCTCGAAATTGTCATTCCGCATTTAATGGCCTTTTTCCGTAGGACGTGACAGCCGAATTAACGTAACGCTTAGATCTTTGTAGCGTATTTCAAAAATTTTAGTAATTAGCGTAGCGTGCACACCTATCCAACCCGCATGAGAAGTTTCAAGTCGTACAAAACAAAATGCTACATGCTTAAATGTTGCGGTTGTCGTGGTACATATACAATGTAGATTTGCATTGAGATTTCGATTTGTCTACCATAGCGCAGCATTTCAAAGAGTTATCGGAACGCTACTTTGAAAAGACAGCTGACCACCCGGATTCGGGGCTAAAAGCCGCGATGAATTATGCCCCGGCCGTTGTCGTATCCATCAGATACAGGAAACCCCGTCACGTCTACACGACGATAGCACATCGGCGGCAAACACCAAACTCCCAAAAAATCCCAACTCTAACACATACATCACTCTACGATCTCTGCAACAAAGAAATCTTTTCCAACCGACACCTAACGCCGTGTGGTGAGCTGCAAAACTCTCTCCTCCAATAATCACAACGAAGCATTAAGTTGAGAAACGGTTTCTCGGGAGACAGCCCCTGGTGCTAGTGTTATGAAAAATCCTACCCTGTTAAATAATTAATTCTTGGGTTGAGCACTCTGCTCGCACTCACAGTTTGGTTACATACCGACACTTACCGACAGCATAATAGAGTGTCTAAGGGGGCAGTGTATTTACTTGTTCGCTGTTATGTCCCTTAAAAAATATGCTAATTGTCAAGTTAAAGTGACAAAATAATTGTCAACGTCAAATGTCAGTTGAAAAGTGCAATCGGAATGAAAGACAGAAGTTGAAACCGGGAACAGTTTTTATAAATTTATTTATTGTGTGTCTTTTTCAATTAAATAAATATTTTAACATTTGGACGAACTCTAAACATTTTCTAACTAGACTATTAAACTGCTCGGTTTGAAAAAAGAAAATAAGTTGTACCCTTTGTTGGGTGTGTGGCCTGCCGCTTGTGTCAGTGATATTGATTTGTTTTATTCTATGGATGGTTTGAGGACTGAGACTAGATAGCCCTAATTAAATTTAAAATGTAAACAGCGCAAGTATTTTCCTAGCAATAATTATGTGATAAAGATGAAAACCAAAAGCTTTTTGTTATTCTCCACGACTGTCTTCGCGATTAGTATTTTTCTCATAATTTTTCATTCTCAGCCACCGCAGTCTTTTCAAACTATTGTGACACAAACACATCAGCATATTAAAGATTTTCAGGTAATTACTTATTATGTATGGTTAATTGTTTAATTTTATTAAGTACGTAAAGTTTTATAATTTAAATACGAAGATTTCCCCTTGGTCTAAGTAACTGGTAAAATCTGCCACCAATCAAACCAAATTTAGTCACAATAAGAAACGGCAAAGCAAACTTTTCAGCAACCAAGATTTCTTGGTCATATTAAATTTATATTAACAAATAAGGTAGTATTTAATATTTTTTGTAAACAATCATTTACGCTATAATAGTTTTTTTAAGATTAATATAATACATTATTTTGAAGAGAGTAAGAATTTTTATAATATATAAATGTAGACATGCAATACACATTATTTTTCTAAATATATATATGTCTCTAGTTTGGTACATGCAGTTTCTCACTATTTCAATAATAAATCAATTTGCTAAAGGTAATAGGTGATGTGCTATTACATTCTTTTTACAGTTTACTCTCACACTTTTAAATCTTATATGTTATGTTTCTTTCTGGTACTAATATGGTTTAGTTAAAAAAAATGATACAATATGTTTCATAAATATTGTTAATTCAATATTGAAAATCATTGGTTTGGTGTCCAATTCACAGGATTTGTCTAGTCTGGACATGAAAGTAATTATAAAATGTGGAAATGTATTTTAGAAAATGTTAATATGGCTTAATGGATTATTAATGAATATAATTATGTATGTTAAAGTCATAGTTAGAAGTAATTATTCATTGTAGGTCAAAATTAGTAAATCCAATTAACAAAACTTAGATAGTGCTCAGGCACTTTGTTTTGTATGTTTTACCTGTTAATAAAAAAAATTTAATATCAAATATAATAATTTATTTCGTTTTATCTCCTATCATGTGTAAAAATGTTATTGTAGACAATAACTATTTGTAAAAAATCATTTGTAAGGGGTATTAATATTAAATGTATTGTAAATTTTATTAATATTAAACAAAATATGTCTAATAATTGACTCAAAGCTTTTTTGTATTCTTAATATGCTAAATATGGCAGCTTTCATTTATATCTAGTAGTATTTTTGCTAAGATGTCATAGCTTGTATATCAACAACTTCACGGACTATTCTAACTTGTTCTCATATTGAATAAGTATTTCTGTAGGGATTGTTTTAAGGAATACAATAGTTTCTATGGATCTTTCAGCCATATTTAGTATAATTTTGATATTAAAAGATGGTGGTTTATATTAAAGTACAAAGAAAGTAACTTCACTCCTATTATCGCTCCTATATATTATGTGCTTGGTGTCAAGACTATCTCCACTTAGGGTACATTCCAATCCTAGGCAATGTAATGTTTACTCAGGATAATCTGAAAAATATTTTTTAAAGTTCCCAACCTGGGAATTGAACCTGGGATCCTGCGCGCTTAAGGGGCTTACCAGGTTACAGCCGTACTGTTACACCACATCTATTCAATCTACTAATAACTCTTTTAAATAGTTAGTAAAATCAATTTTGTTTTTTCTTAGTATCTAGATTTTAATAGATTTTAATTTTCTGTTGTTGACAAATAGACATACCTTTGTAAAGTATAAAGAAGATTTTGATCCTGATCTCAAAGGATTCGTTCTCTTAATTTTGTTTTGTTTCTGAAATTTTGTTGTTGTGGTGATTGACTAGGTACTTGCTTTATCTTCTTGTGGCTCTTGTTTATATGTATATTATCTTTCACAATTAGTTTCTCATATTGTAAACGATGATATCTTTTCAGTTTGTCTGTCATAAGGTTGTCTCTCAGGAACAGTGATAACTAGACAGTTGAAATTGTCACAGATATTGTATTTCTGTTTCCACTATAATAACAAAATATACAAAAAACAGAATAAAATAAATATAAAGGGTGCTCCCATAGAAAAGACATGATGTTTTGCCTTTGTTATAGATAATGGTACGGAACCCTTCGTGTGCGAGCAGCTCGGGTTGCACTTTGTTCAATTGTATTGCCCATTTATTGAAAGTTTCCATGTTGTAATTCTGCTATTATTACTTTTGGCTATCTCATGTGAAATAATTTTATACTCTCTAACACTCAATTGTTGGTGCTTGGAGGAACTTTCACATATTAATATATTAAATTTAAAAAAATGCACTTTTCACATATCACTTATAATTGAAAATTATTTTTAAAAAGCTAACTTCCTCTCTTTATTTGTCAAGACTTAATTTTTTGTTTTTTTTAATTGAATTTAACAATTCAATTAAATACATGTTTTGTTTCGTTTAAATCAGTTTTATGAACATGATTTCACAACAAACAGGTGCCTTTGTCCCAGGAGCAGCTGCGCGATGAGGAAGAGCGACATCTGGTGCAGGAAGAGCGCTACTTGCAGCTGGTGGGCCTTTCTGGCCATGTGGACACTTGGCACAACACTACTGTACCAGTCATCGTAACGCACGCGCGGAATGACGAGCATGCTCAAGTGGTTGCATTCGTTCTATCTGCAGCTAACCTACCGTATACAGTTCTTGTTTACAATTTGGGATTGAAGCCATACTCATTGTCTGTGGTACATATTACTATTACTACATATTATAAAACGAAATCACTTTCTCTGTCTGTCCCTATATTATATGCTTAAATCTTTAAAACTACGAAACGGATATTGATGCGGTTTTTTTTAATAGATAGAGTAATTCAAGAGGAAGTTTTTTATGCAAATGTTGTATATTATACCCGTACGAAGCCAGGGCGTGTCGCTAGTGTAGAATAAAACAAAATCTCTCTGTTTTCTGTCCTTAGTTATGCTTAAATCTTTATAACTACCCATCGGAATTTGATGCAATTTTTTTAATAGATAGAGTGATTCAAGGGAAAGGTTCATATGAATATAACATGCATAATTTGCGGGGGTGTGACGCTAGTATTTTTTTTATTTTTAATTGTCACACCAACAAGATATACATTACAAACTTTCTAAGAGTAGACAATTCATAAATTAGTGCTCAGTGATACCTCTTTTATAGGTGTAAACTACGTGAAGATTTAATACGTCATATTCACATTGCTTTTTGATTTATGAAAAGATATCTTTAAAAGGAACAATATAATTAAAACATTACAAATCAAATTTACGAATGCAAAATTCTAAGTCATTACGTTTTGTGTATAAAATTCAATGAAAGAAATGTTATTATATATAAAAAAAAGATTACAAATACAAAGTGAATAAAAAAAAGGAAGACAATAAGTAGGTATTTTAAAAATCGTTTATCAGTTGAGATACTACCCTTTTAAAACGTCTTATTTAATGAATATTTAGTGATTACACAGTTTTAATTAATGGAATTTTCCAATACCGAAAGTAGTTTTAGGTGATATGTGAATGAATCAGTTTCATTAAATTGCTTTAAGAGATATCCGCACAAACCCGAGTAAATACCAAAATATGGCTCAAGCTAACATTTTGGAGACATTTTCAGGTGTCTAATCACTGCAACTCTTCGAAATGTGCGATCATCGACTTCGACCTAAACGCCTTCCCGTCCCACGTCAGCGACGAAAGCATCACTGCCTTCCGACCACTCATCATACAGGTTAGTTCATTTTATACACATGTTGATTACTAACTCTGTCTAAACTCTAAAGGTAGACAGGCGAAAGTAGCTCCTAATCGTAAAAAATAACGACGCTAATGTTGGTTACGCTAGCTAAACTTATTTTAGGTATTACCAGAAACTTTAACGATTTTAGCAACTGCCTGCTGGTGAGAGTTTTTTATACTTCTAGCGGTAAGTTGCAACTATCCAGTTGCTGTGCTAAACGACTTAGCCATTTTTTGACTCTGTCGAGCGAAAAATTAGCACCCATACTATGGTTCTACCTATTTTTATAGATCTCCTAGTAAAATGTAGTTACAATTTAAAGATTACCTATACATTCAAAGGTTTAAGAGTCTAATAAAAAGTATATAAAATGACTAAATCTCATCAAAATCCATTCAAAAAAAATAAGAGAATATGTTTAAAAAATCCTCCCTGTTTACACAGTCGGACAAAATATTATGCATGTTACCTGTAGATAGATCACACATTTAAGCAGACATTGCGTGATTGAAGGAAAAATAAAATTACGAACTTAACGAAAAACATTACATCTCTCTTGCGTAGTCGGATAAAAAGTAGCCTAGTAGGATATGTTGCTCGGTAGTCCAAACTACAATCCTACCGAATTTGGATCTTTTGATTTACACGGCTCAAGGATGGTACGTTTATTGACTAAGATACCCGAAGAAAATCAATTAACCAGTTTAAGATAAAAAAAAACATTAAACGATTCCTAGTTTCAATACAGACAGACAAATAGACAATTCTGACAATGTGAAAAATGTGTTCGGATGCTCGTTTTGAAGCTTCCGTTCCAAAAAACGGAACTTTGCTGCCCGTCATAGCTAGAAAGTTGAAATGTTCACAGATGGCGCATTTATTTTGCCGGTATAACAACAAATACTAAAAACAGGCTTAAATAAATATATAATGGATGCGCTCATACAACAAACGTGTTGGATTTTTTATAGCGAGTAATATTTATAGTAGAGTACCGAACCCTTCGAGCGTGAGTTTGGCCGTTTTTTTATTTTAATCTATCAATGTTCAGAATAGACTCTTCTACGGTTTTATTGTATGATATCTTTTTCCAATGAAATTAAAATTATATGTAGTTATAATCATGTTAAATTAGTTAGAACACAATAGGTAACTGATACGACTTTTAATCAAAATATTCTGAGGTATAGACTAAACATCTGTAGAAATCACGTACAAACTAATTCGGGATTAGTCATTTGTCCCTTTTTTTTTACTTGCGCTGAAAGAAGATAAAGTACGAAATAACTTTAGTTAGCGGCAGCCGCGTTTCTTACATTTAAAAAAAATATATATGGAAAAGTCTGTAAAGTATATATCAAACAAACAAGAAGTAAACATGTAATCTGTCTGTACGTTTATGATTATAGCCATTTTAAGATTGTGACTTTATCCTCCTTTCCACGGGGTTTCCTTAAGTAAACAGGATAAAAACTACCCTCTAACCTACCTCGTAACATGAGTATCCGCTAGCCAAATTTTATCACGATCGGCTCAATAGTTTCTGCGTGAATAGCAGCCTGGACACAGACATTCAAAATTCTAAAAATGCAAACATTTTTAATCTTGAATGTGCTATAATTGACTCTTCTACACTTCTAATACATGTAAAGATATGTTATCTTTTTCCAATGAAATATGAAACGATTGAGATATAATACTTTCGTCATGTCAAATTAGTCGGAACACTTGTTGGACTTTTTATCGAAATATTCTGAGGTATAGACTCGTATGTAGAAAAGACACACAAACTAATTTGTTTTCGGAATATGTGTGTTTAAAAGTTGTTACAAAGACAGTAGAAAGTACAGTATTTAATTATATTATACCAACATAATATGTATATATCTTACTCAGGGTGCGGATAATATAAGGGCAAAATCCAAATTAAAATTACAAAATGTTTGACCTGGGTAGCCTAGTGGGACGCGCCTCGGATTTCCATTTCGGTAGTCCAGGTTCGAAACCCCTCGAAACCCGCCATGTACCAATGTGGTTTTTAATACGCTTTTATTAGCTTGGGTTGTACGTATGTATGTATGTATGTATGTATGTATGTATGTATGTATGT
>DVZL01008074.1:0-10431 GCA_018236625.1 Lasaia peninsularis
AGCCGGTAAACTTACTCACGCAAGAGGCTTACCATCCCAGCCTCAGGTTGGCAACGCACCATTTCCACATTTGGTGTCTATAGGCGACATGTGTTTCTTATCATCAGGAAATCCGTCTGCTTGTTTGCCTTCCAATATCATAAAAAAACTGGGATTGTATTTGTGCCCAATATAGTGACGGACTTGCCACCAGTCACATTCATCTAAGGATAGGTAATCGTGGGTGTATAAGTGTGTCCTGACGATAATTTTTTATTTCATAATTTATTAATCTGTGATAATTTCAACTGTCTAGCTATCACGGCTGATGAGATACTGCTTGGTGACACACAGACAGACGGACAGCTGAATCTGAATAAGTCCCCTAGTAAGTAGAGTCCTGTTTTTGCCCTTTGGGTACGGAACCCTATACAATGTGCTATTCCAAAGACGATGAGAGTAGACCATAAGCTCGCCACATCAAAGAGACTAACATAAATTTGATTTATAACACCCACAAACAGTTTCGACGTAAATCTTTCGCTCACGAAGCTCTCGACGAATTTCAAAATAATGAAATGCCGACATCCGTTTATGATTCTATTATAAAGCCGTCTTCGAGCAACGTATTAACTTTTTCCTGTGACTTTAAGCACTTTTTTAAAATATACAGACATGTCCTCACGCCAGGGCCCTTTCGTGGTAGGCAGATAGTATCGAGTGCCAAGTGTCACGATCTCTACATACTTGTCCAGCTTTCTCCACGTTAATTTCTCTCTTCGTGCAAACACCCTAGAATAATATGCGAGGAACCTAAATTAAAATATAATATATAAAAGAACTTAAAATATACTTACATATTTTTAAGTAGGTATTTGGATTTTTAAGTAGGATGAGAAAGCATATTTTTACTGGGCAAGCTCTTACTGGGTATATTGATTCAATTGTAGCAGACTAATATAAAAAATTTTAAAAAATTACCTTCACGCCTAATATTCCCGTAGTGGTAGAACAGAGATGTGCTAGTATATCCACTACTCGTAAGTCCAGTAGATATACTAGAACACCCACGATTAGCCAAGGTACCAGGGGCCCTAATGTGATAGGTGACAAGCCTATCACCATGTTGGGCATATTCCAATCCCAGGCAATGTGATGCTTACTCAAAATAATCTAAAAATTATTTAAGAAAAGTTGCCAGACCTGGGAATTGAACCCAGAACCTAACGAGGGTAATGCTCTTAACAGGCAACAGCCGTACCGTTACACCACAGAGACGATAAATATATGAATAAAAATTGATTTAATAACAATGAAATAAACTTATCCTTTAAAAATTTTACCATCTGAATGTGATTAATAATGTCCCTACATAATTTATTACTTATAAAAGCTTGTCATAACTAAAGTTATTTGTATTAATGTACGAGTACGTCTACTAATAAATTAACTAGGTTGTTTTAATTATTTCTCATTATTAAAACTTAGTAAATACGAGTAGTTTAAAATCTCGCGATAAACTTTTATGGCGAAGGTATACATTTATTTTATAAAAGTTTATTTAATTTTTTTAGTGTCTAATTTATTAAAAAAAGTTTTGTTTTAAATAGGTAAGTATATATTTTACTTTTTAGTTATTGCTAGACAGTTGTGTCAGTGCTTTCTTTTTTCACTTGACCGATACAGTAAAAATACTGTTTTCCGCCATATTAGATTTAAAGTTTCCTCATTTCTTTTCGATTCTACATTATAAAACCCAATCGTACGCTCACCATATCGTCAGATTGCATTAAAAATAACTAGCCAGCCATCTTGAGTAGGCTGACCTAACATGGCGTAAAATTCATTGTCATCCAAACTAAACGTACTCACAAATTGTTGTCTTAATCGGTTGAAGATAAGCTGAAGCTAAGATCGGTTCAAGCTTTAAAATTGATCATACATACAATATATACCTACACCGCAAGTGAAATAAAAGCATGTAAAAAATCCCGACCCATCTAACTATACACAGTTATATACACTAAACAGATTACAATAAAATGTATCCAGATTTTACAATACTTATTACATTTCTTTAGACCTCAACCTTACGTTTCATAATTTCAATATATTACTTACAGTACCTCTATAGGTAGTGTCTATACACTCAAAAATGGTCTGCCTTGGTGTAACAACAGAAACCAGTAAACAATATATTATATTTAATGACCCTATTAAACCTGTTAAGTATAGACTCATTACATAAACATTGACGTGACTGAAAGGCAATCATAAGCTTGAATTTATCGCCGAGTGAATCATTCAAGCGTTGCGACAGCTGACAGTGTGGCAAATATATTATATTGATGGACAGCCTGACGTTACTTGTCACTGGTCCTGTCACCGTAAGAACATTTAAAAATCAACTTAACGCTCAATAGATAAAGCTCTATTTTGATTGCGTTCTCTTATTTCTGTTACTCGTTTTATCTATATTTTATGTGATGCCAAGATTAATCTTAAATCCAAAGACCGAAAGTTTAAAATCATCTGTGCAATGTTTTTTATGATCTTTATATATTAACACGTATATTAATTTATTATGAGATAGTCTTTAATTCATAATGTTAAAGTTCATTTTGTTTATGTTTATAAGTAAGAGTTTAAATTTATAGACTATTGAAAAAATAATCTCAAGCTTCGATAAAAAACATTCGAAATATCAAGAAATAATTGTATATGTTAGATAAATGTTTATTCATAGTCTACAAATTATAATTATAGCCTAGAAAAATTATAGTCTAGATAGAGTGATATAGAGAGACAAAGAGAGAGTAATAGAATAAAAGTTTTCTTTTAAAATTAAAGAAAAAATAACTTTAGTGCTGGAAGCTTTATGCAACTCTACTCAGACTGCGATGATAGGCGGCAGTAGCGATACCAAATGAGGTTAATAGTAACATTACTATCAAGTCACGATCATGATATTATGACCAAAAAAACAATCCTCGCATCTTTTAAGACAGATGAAGGTATCAGAAGAGATTATCACTTTTGAAAGATAGAAAATGTTTATTAATCCACTCTAAGCCCACTCTAATTATCTACTCTACAATAAACAATTATTAAACTAAAGTACCTAATTATGAAATAAAAACGCAAACAATATTAAAATATGCTGAAAATGAGCCCATTAAAGAGAAATATATCGATATTTGTAAACTAATACTGGATAAACTTAAAATTAATATTTCAGTAATAATAAAATCCCTGGGATAATATATTAGGTTTTGTATTTTAAAACAGCACAAATCTGGAGTATGTGTTTATAGACTACGTTTTGAACTATATGCGATTGACTTAGGGTTATAATTGATGAGTATTTTATTCTGTTTCTTACGACATTTAGTCACTGGGTGTGTTAGCAGCGCGGTAGCGGGACGTGTCGCGGCGTGTCATCGGAACGCAATGAAGATTTATGAAGTGAATTACAGAACGTACAGTCATGCACAATTAATTTTATTCGCCTGTACAATGTAGGACAAATGTGTGTTTGTCATTGTATCGGAGAATCGTTATATTTGTTCCATAATACAATGACGCTATTATAAATGACATGTATAAATGTTTTAACACCAAAATAATATTATCAATCAGACATTATATGATATACTTGCTGTGCTCGCGACTTCGTCTGCGGTATTGTTAATTATTTTATTTTATACATTTCTAAAATAAAAGTAGCCTAAGCCGCTCCCTATTACATAAACTGTCTGCTAGTGGAAGTTTCCTCAAAATCGGCCTAGCCGCTTCAGAGATTAGCGGGTACAATTAGACAGACAGAGAAAAATGCTAAAAAATATTATTTTGGTATAATATGTACTACCTCGTAAACATACATATGTACTAGCTATTCGTTTAGTAAGAAGCGGTTATTTTAATATTACTACATACAGACTCCAATTTTATTTATTTGTTTGATATCACTAATATCATATTACATTCTTACTTTATTTCTAAGTCTAATGAAATTAATAATTATATATGTATTCTTTTTTCAAGAACTTTATCTCAAAATTCTCATATTAAATGCTCTTTTCCCCTGTATCTTTTATCTTCCTTGAAAAATGTACAGTTAGATAGATTTGATCTGTATCGCATATTATCGTGTAATATTTTTAATATATCTTCAAATTAAAGATATTTTAAAAACTTGTTAATATTAAGTGTAAGTAGGAACACGTCGATCCATATTCATATACTTATTCCAGTTAGATCCCAATTATTACTTAAAAAATGCCAATCCGACAGAAACGATATTTCTAAAAAACATATCCACACATAAAACACAACTCCCTTATCCCAACTCAGGTATTTTTCAATGAAACACAAATCCTACCTTTAAACACACTAACGTGACTACCAACCTTCATTACAAACGTCATCATTCAAAGAAAAAATGATTTATTACACTGCATTACACCATTATTTTATGACGCGAGAACGCTCCGAAATAAAATACTAACAAACATACAACTGGCATCCACGACTATTATATCTGAGCCACAATAAAATCACTCGAAATTAAAACCGTGCATCTTATGTGTATGAGGGTAAAGCTCAATATGTGAAGGCAATTGTAAATCAAGTGTAAAACAAAATGGCCGCCGACCGTCATAAAGCGAATAAAATACGGGACACAAAGAATAAACGTTCGCATAAGCGCTGTAATGTCTGTCAACATAAAATATTGTATCCTGTGAGGTTGGGAGCCACAGTTCAAATTGCTGCCTCTATTGCCGCATTCATCTTTGTCGCTTGTAATGGGACACGTGAAAATCGCACTTTTGAATGCTCATAATTTTGATATTCAAACTTTGTCACTTTTTGGGGTCCCGTATATAAAGGTTTAAAAAGGCACCTTCATACCGTGACTGACGCTGTCCATCTGTCCGTCTGTATTTCATGAACCGTAACAGCAAAACAGTTACATTTTTATAGATGATATATTTCTATTACCGCTATTAAAATACATAATAAAGTAAATATTTAAAGTTCCTAACAAACAATGACCAAATCAGACCAATAGATGACGCTATCCATATTATGATTGCGATAACGACAGCAATCAGTCGTTTGATATTGTCTCAGAATATATATTTGTTCTAAGTCTATTAAATTCAATTCAAGATGATCAGTCAGTCAGATCAGTTATAATGAACGTGATGTTTATTTACTGACTGTTATGGATAATGTATACGGTGTCTGAAGTGCGCGAGTTGGATTCGTGCTTGGCCGGTTTTGTTGTATAGTTGGATGTTATAAGAACAGGTAATATGGTTTAATAAAGTTTATGAATAGTAATCATTTCTTACAGTTTAATAAAAACTCTTTTCACAGGTACCTACATAATGTAATTAATGTAGAAAAACTCATAAATTTACATCAAATTACCTTGCAAGCGAAATAAAACATTCACCTATACTTTCATTTAATATGTTTTATAACATCATGTTATTATTTGTCGTCTCGAGCGTGTCCGACTTTGACGCACCAGGTTTAGGGTTCGATTATCAGGAAGGATTCAACTTGTTATATTAGTTTTTTTTTCAGATTATTTGATAAACATGACTTTGTCTGTGATTGGATTCGCAAATGTGCGAATGTAGACACCCGAAGAAACCTAGGTTTATATTCATTGATTTTCCCAAATATTACCTACTTACCCGAGAATAGTTTCGAGAATCTAGTCTGAAACTGGGAAAGTAAGTATATAGAAATCCCGACATTTGACTATCGATACTCTACCTACCCCAAAACGGATCTGGCAAAAGGATATGTATAACTATATAAATATATTAGTGAAACTAAAATACTGCTCCTGAATACGCATCAAAAATGCATTAAAACCGCCTTTCGCATCGACCTTAAGTCTGAATTGTAATGTGATATAATTACCTTCACGTTTTAAACACAATGTTGTATTAAAATTTTAATTAGCCTGATACCGAACGACATGAAATCCGTTTTTGTTTGAGAATAATATATACTGTATGAGATAATTAGTTTCATTGTTTGTAAACTCAATAGGCGTAATTGTGGATAATGCAAACGATACAATCGTTAACAATTAGCGGTACATTTGTCGTTTTATTTGGGAATTGGACTTTGTTGGCTTATTGGGTTTATCATTTCATTGGTTCCAATGATGTCGTTGTCATTAACACACTTATTATTCAATAACATATGACACAAAATTCTTTACAGTATATCAATTAATTCATACAATTAATATCATAAACGATAAATATTATACATGAAAAAAATTTACATAGCAAATCAATTATTCTCTACTATCATAGACGAAATTATATTTTTAAGTATGTAGTATGTGTCGATCGATTTCACACAATAACGCTAAAACTACTTTATAAGGAATTATAACTATACCTACGAAGCTATTTATAACCCTTTTTTTCTGAAATGACCAAGAATAAGCAGTATCTACAACACAAGTTATTACTTAGTGTAGGCACGGCGTATCACTGAATGTAACATTAAAATAAAGTTGTATAAATCATTGTTTAACGTTAAAAAAATTACAAAATTTGGTGCAAATAAATTAAAATAGTGTAAATTAAATAAGACTGAAACTGAAACCTGACTGACTGAAAACCAAGACCAAAAAGTTCTGATGTTTTTTTTATTATTTTCTTTTCTTTCTTTTCAAATTTACAGAAATTGTTTAACTATATTTAAGTAAAACACTAAATAACACGATTCAATTAACTATCAATGCCATAATTATCTATTTTTGTACTATCAAAATCGTTAAAAGTTATAAAAAGTGATACCTTGGAAACAGTAATAGGACACTATTTATCTCGATATTTTAACGGATTTCTTCAAGAGGGTTCAAACAGTTGAATACGCGGATAGCAGCCAATTAAAAATAAGGCAGTCATCAAGGCAACTTAAAATCTACCAAAGTAAGTAAAAACTAACTATTGGCTTGTGACATGGTTATAAACAATCCTGATTTAAATGAATAAATATTAATACGGAAATTGCGTAAATATTGTGTAAATTGCGTAAATTGCTCACTTAGTGTCTTTTACCACATTTGCTATGGGGAATGCTATGGAGAGTTGCTTGACTTGATACCTGCCACTGAATTTCACGTTAAGACATCGCGTCAGAGCTGAAAATACCACGCCTGCCACACTGATGCGTGGCTCAGTCGTGCGATTCCTAAGACATGTTTTGCCTCGTACAACACCTTTGCGAAACGTTTTACCAGCGGCGGTATTTCCAAACGGCTATCACATACCTACAAGAAAAGAGCATACTCATTCCTAAAAGGTCGGGAACACATCTGTGATACTTCTGGTGCTGTAGATGTTTGTGGGGTGGTCCCTTACCATCAGGTGACCCTCTTGCCCGTTTCCTTACTCTTCTATAAAAATACAATTTTACTGTCAACATAGAACTTTATTTAATATCTCCATAAAACAGAACAACGTTATATATATTAAAGGTATATATATACTACGTTATATATACTATTAAGGCACACGGACGATTCTTATGGAAAAAAGAAAAAAAACGGGGAATCCAATAAAAACATGTACGAGAAAATTTTCCTATACATGTTTATGGAGGTACAAAGTTACCCGGATCAACCATAAAACTATTTAATAACAAAAACGTAAGATAATAATTATCGTAGTCAAGTATTACCTTCAATTAAAATTTCTTTAAAACTATCTTCTCAATTTTAAAATTATCAACATTCCGTGATAATTTTTTTATGATCGCTTCGCCATCTTTGCAATTCACAAAGGCATATTACAAATATTATTATTTCTTACGTGTGATAACTGAACCATAAAATTTTAGCCGCATTTTATGATAATACAAACGACAAAACAATTATCTTTCCATCAGTATTTAATACTTTAAATTAATATCCGAGACAAGGTCTGCGAGTAATTAATTTCATGCAGCCCAAATATAAACTTATAAGCGATTTTAGAGAACACGTTAAGTTGAACCGGATAAGATCAACAAATAAGCAAAAAACTAAATTGATTAAAAATATAAAACACAATAGTTTTTGTTTTTTAAAGTAGTAATGTGTTTTCATTGAAGTATAGTTCGCCTTATTCATATCTATGTGGATTATAAAATCAATTTGAATATATTTTTTTATCAATAGCCGGGTAAACGAGTTATCTAAAGTTAGATTTAATTTATATACATTTTTGTTGCATGCTTTTTGCTGCCGATAAAAAACTGTTGCATCAATTTTGATAAAGTTTTAATATTTGTTGTTTCCAAATTTAACTTGAAATATAAATAAATGAATATATTATTTCATATTATATATGGTTATGCATCCACGATTAATTTTATTAGGCAATATTAGGTCCCAGAACTTGACAGGTGACCCAACAAATCCTAAATTAAAATCTAAAAATGGTCAAATAAAAGTAGATATATCTTCAATTCACGAAAGGTGAGATAGTTTCATTTCAACAAAGTCGCCGGCGATTCTTCTTCTATAGTAATATTGATCAGTACAAATATAATTTACAACGCAAAAGTCTTACCACTTAGGCCATAAGTCAATTTGGCCCTTGTCAATCGTGACACATTTGTCACATGCCATTAAGTTTCACTTCATATTCTTTAACGACAATCCAGTCATTAGCGACATTCTTCATTATTAATTTATACTGTGACAGACGCGTAATTATTGCCATGCTATTTCTATTGTATGAAGTTCTTTTACAAAGATAATTACTTTGTATTATCATGGTAATTTGGGAGAGCTAATAACGTTTGTTTTACATGTAGTATTTCCTTTATGGATTAGCAGTTCTTGTATAAGTTTAAAAGTATAGGTAACTTCTACGATTGCTAACACAACGATATACATAAGTACTTTTGTATACGAGCAGGAAAAGATAGCTATCAAGCACACGATCGTGGTTTGTAGACGCTCTTCTCTTCATATCAGATGGTCGGTTATCTAATCTAGAAGATTTGACTAGGACACTAGTTTTTACGCAAAGTGACTGCCATCTGACAGACGGGTTGAACCAACAGAACAACAGAAGGGTTGAGTGGAAGGGGCCCAAACCTGGCTTAAGTCGAATTCGATGAATCCGGGTTACCTCACGATATTTTCCTTCACCGTAAGAGCACCCAGAAAATGTACATAAGGTAGCGGAGTTCGAACCTGGACTACTGACTTTAGAATAATACGAGTATAAAATAAATTCAAATGCGGACAAAGTCGCATGCGCAGCTAGTTATAAGTAAATCTAGTTTAGTAATCTTCATTGTTGCTGTAAAGAAGGAAACATTGTCACATGAATTATTTATATTTATAAAAGGTCTATTAAACGCGTTCTCGGCACAACGTGATAAAGCGATTTGATATCCACCAGCTTAATATTGGGGTCGTTTAAACTTATATGAGGTTATTGTAACCCTCAAATGGAGTGTGAGGTCTTTTGTACCCAGAGCCAGTGAACGGGACAGGATATTCGACAATGCGTGATAGAATCGCTTCAACGATTGGGATTTGTGATAAATGCGGCCCGTCGTAGAATATTAACGTGGCTCATTGTTATCTGGGTACTTGTTTTCATACATAATGCCAGTTCGTTATTTTATATGTCAGAATTATAATTTGACATGCAAGTGACTTTTGCACGCTGTAATAAAGTTTTGCAGTTTTTAATGTACAATACCAGTTTTAGACAAGGACAAATTTAAAAACTTATAGGGATAATTTCAACTTAATTTTCTTTTATTTACAAACCAATCGCATTTATAAAAATATCATATTTGTAACAGGAAATAAAAAAATTTAAAATCATAAATACTTATTCGATTTTGATAGAACAAAGCTAAGCTCAAATCTTTATTTCTATTTAAGCAATCAAAAATATATCAAATATAAATATATAATAATATATAAATTTTCAGAACACACTCGTACCTACATATTTTCACACCAGGTCCCTTGAGGGGTAGCAGATATTATGGAATGCCATGTGTCACGATTCCTGCATACTTGTCTTGAGAAATTGTAAAAACCTAGTATTATTGTAATATGAGAAGCAGCGTTCTCTTTTTTATTCTTTTCTATATTCATATTCTTTGTTTTCAATAGGTTGTCTGAATAACCGCTTAACATCTAAGTTATATTATCGTCCCAACGAATATCCTTTGAAAACATATCCATTCAATGACGATTAGATTTTAAAATCTATTAACATATCAACGGGTACAACTTTCACGACGTTGAGGGGTGGGAACCCTAATTCACCGCGCTGGTCCATAATACCCCACATGCATAATTCATCCACTGATAATATGTTAATTTACTTCACCTTATGTTTATGCTAATAGTAATTGGTTATTTCGTTGCACGGATTACGACAGGGCTCATCAATC
>DVZL01008075.1:0-10431 GCA_018236625.1 Lasaia peninsularis
CAGATTATTTTTAATCGCGTAAGCAGGGAGTAACTGTTACAACATTTAAGTAACATATTCTATAGTTTGAGTGTAAATAAAAAGTCTGTTGAAATGTTCTATATTTTAATTTAACTTTCGTTTTAAGAGTTTTAATTTATCCTCGCCTCGTTGAAATAAATAAATTTAAGCTGAGCCAGAATAAACAAAAGCAAAATGAAGTAAATTTTGTTTGATAAAAAATAATAAAATTTAATAAAAAACACTCATTTTAATTTTATTTTTATTAGATATATTTTTAATTTCTTTTAAGAAAAAAAGCACCTTCACGCCTATTATCTCTGAAGCAGTAGACAGAGGCGTGGTAGTGTATCCATGACTCTTAGTAGATATACTAGAACACCTATGATTAGCCAAGGTACTAGGGTCCATGATGTTATAGGTGGCAAGCCTATCGCAACTGCAAGCACATTCCAATCCCAGGCAATGTAATTCTTACTTAGAATAATCGGAAATACATTCAAGAAAACTTGCTCGACCTGGGAATTGAACCCGAGAGCCTACGCGGCTACAGTCTTAACAGGCGACAGCCGTGCCGCTACACCACAGAGGCGATAATTTTTTTTTTTTAAGTTCTTGTATTTTTCTTTGTTTTTATAATATATTATCTACATCTATTGTCTCTTTTTTCTGTTTATACCAAAGTTGGCTGCTAGAGAATGCTATACGCATTAAACTCGCCTTTTGTACATTATGCGTTTATGAAGTACCCAAGATTAAATAAATAAAATATAAACTAAGAGAAACTAGGACACTGCCAAAAACTAAGGTATTATATTACTATTCGAAGATTACACTCTCAAAAACGACCTTTAAGAAAAATAATAAAAATTTACCACAATAACCGATAAATGGTTACAGTTTTTTTTTTCTCGTGTTGGTTTGAGTCCTCTGTGGAGAATAGAACAACTGCCTTCCTACCAGGCAGCTCGTAAGAGACATGCATAGGTTAATAAGGTCATAGCCAACATGACCACTGGTGGTAAAGTGCTGTGCAGCAACTCGTCCCGGGTAGGGATCCACTGCCTTACCTATTCCTGCCGTCATAATGACATTATCGTGTTCCGGTCCGTAGGGTAGTACACGGCAACGGGCAGGGCAACGGCGCACCTGCAACGTCTATGGTGTCTGTCCGGCACGGTTGTCTCTTACCAGAGACCCGTGTGCCTGTTAGCTGTCTTGTGCCATAAAAAAAAGTTTGACCAAATTTCTAATTTTTTTTAAATGCCCATAATTTTCTAATGGCATGGGATATATATTTTTTCTGATTTTTCTCATGATGGTTACAATCAATCCTGTCGCCCCGTTTTGGCTTGACGTTTAGTTATGGGACACTATGTATGTATGTGTATAGTTATAAATAATTTATTCCGAATAAAATCGCTCTTTCTTTTTTTTTCTTTACTTCTCTAAATAAAATACATACCCATCTACTTTTATCAATACTTTTGTGTAGAGCTCGAGTGAACTTTTCGAAATATATTGTAACTGCACTGTTAGTAGGGGAGCCCAAGAGAAGATTTCGGTAATAGCTCGGGTTATGCTATGGTAGATACCTTATACCATCGTTAAACACCTCCATCGAATATAATAAAAACTGTATATAGAGGCGCACGTGTAGTGTTATTTTTATTGGCTTAAAATATACTCGAATACGTAAGATTAAGATACGGTGGGTTCATTACATGCCAATAAATATATATTTAAGTAATCCAACAACTAGATTAAAAACTTTCATAAAACGTCATCTATATTCAACAGCCATTATGGCAAACTTAGATAATAGACATTTTTCCATCATCGGAGACCCATTAGGCACTATTAACATCTGAAGCGCTCGCGTAGGATCAAGTGTTTATAATTTTTTTTAGCTTTTAGACGCTCGCTATTAATAAAAGTATCTGGGTGACCGAGCTTTGCTCGGTGTTTTTTTACTACATCATGTTTTTTAGGAATAATATTTACTTATAACTATGTTAATCTTATAAATATATATAATTGCTCATTTAAAGGTATTAGATAGATATGACATTTCATTTTTATTCTCCTATTTAATGGACAACTCCACATCGCTCGAGTGACTACATTTTTAGCTTACTGGGCTCCCCTACTTTGTGTATTGTTTCTCTGATCAAAGAGTATTTAATTATCGAATAAAATGGATGAATCTGTCGCTGACAGGTAAGATTGATTTCGTTTCGTGTTGTATATGAAACATGCCGATGAAGTCTCTATGGGGAGTGAAAATATATTGAAATATACTAAACTTCGCCCGCGTGAACTATTTTAATTACACACAACTTTCAAAGGGCTTTTTTCAAACTAATAATAATTATTGCATAAAAACATATCCTCTTTTTAATGTAGGTAGGTCCTTCCTCGAGGTCAACTCTATCTCTGTAATAAATTTCATCAAAATTGTTTCAGTGGTTTAGGCGTGAAAGCGTTACAGACAGACAGACAGAAATAAAATTGATAAAAGAATAAATTAAAATAAAAAAAATAATTTTAATTTGTATTGCATAAGTTTGCATGTAAGTGCCCATTTTTAGGGTTCCGTACCAAAAAAGTTAAACTCTACTCCGCTGCCTGTTTGTCACCAGCCTATATCTCTAACCATGTCAGCTAGACAGTTACAATTTTCACAGATGATGTATTCCTGTTGCCGTTTTGACAATAAATACTAAAAAATGTTAAATAAAATATTTAAAGGGTGTTGGGGCTGTGTGAAAACAAGGCTCTTGAGTACTAGTATTGCGCCACGTTTATTATGTACTGAGGTTTAAACATTATATAGTTACAGGGAAGCGTACTGGTTACGGCGTAGCGTGTACTTCGTGCAAAGGGGCTTCCATATAATGAACGACCCAACCATTATATTCTCAGAATATCTCCTTACATATTTACTTCAAAATAAATAATTAAAATGAAATTGTTGATGTATTTTTCTATGCTGTTTTTGTAGAAATAGATTCGGTATGGAACCCTACGTGTGCGAGTCCAACTCTTTTTTTGTTGGTTTTAATACCATATCATCAATTACAAATTTGCACTCCGAGTCTGTAAAAATATTCAATTTCCATATTAATTGATGATAACAATCTTAATTAATAATAATTAATGGGAAATAATTAAAAACACAGGCTTAAATTTTAAGCTTCGAGATAAATATAGCTTCGAGACAAATTTAAAATGGCAGATGTTCCTTGGCGAGGCGAAAACGAATACAAGTTCTGAATTAAATTGTGTTTGTTTGTTCCAAAACTAGTCGGAAACTTTTTACATTTATATGAAAATTTCCGCAACCAGGAACTTTTATATTATAAATGACTTGTTTATTTTCATTCTTGCCTGTGTTCACTCATCACAGAATAAGAACACTCTTCTCAATTCCATTTAGATACTAGCTCTGCTCTTTTTTATTTAATTATTTTATTTTATACATTTCTAAAATAACATTCTAAAATAAAACAGCCTAAACCTTTCTATATTACCTCAGATAGCTGTCAGTGAAAGTCCCATCAATGTCAGTCCAGCCGTTTCAATGATTAACAGGTGCAAATAGATGGACGGACAGACAGACAGACAGACAGACAGACAGATAGATAGAAGTCTGTTTTTCTATCTATCTGTCTGTCTGAGGTTTGGTATATGTACCTTGTAAACATACATATTATGTATTTAGTAAAAAGTGGCTATTTTAATATTACACTCAAATTTTATTTATGACACAAGAATGGATAATCATACACAAGAATGAAAATAAACAAGTCATTTTATTTATTTTCATTCATGTCCGTGTTCACACATCACAGAATGAGAACACTATTTTCAATTTTACTATAGTTAGTCTATTTTAGCATAGAAGCCTTCTCCGTGCTCCGGACTTCCATTTCAGTAGTCCAGGTTCGAATCCCGCCATGTAGCAATGATTTTTTCTAACTTAAATAGATTTTCTTACTGCTCTTACGGTGAAGGAAATCATCGTGAGGAAACCCGGGACATGTGCCCGATATGGCAACAATTTTGCCATCCGTCACATCATGGGACCTAACATCGTCGGTTAACATTCGTGACAATATTTATTTTTTATTTATCTTTTTGTTACCACAGAACTTTGTACTGGATGAACCAATTTTAATTATGTTTTAAGGGTGAAAACATAACCCTTTTACTAAGACTCCGCTGTCCGTCTGTCTGCTTGTCATTAGATTGTTGTAACTCTTGAATCATGGTAGTTAAAGAGTGTTGATGTTCACATATGATGTATTACTTTTGCCACTACATCAACAAATACTAAGAAAGGCTCTTTTGCCGTTTTTACAGATAATGCTACGGAACCCTTCGTGTAGGTCTCTGGGTCGCTCTTGACCGACTTTTTATAATATCTTCAGTGTATAGACACCATTATTGTGTTTTAAGATAAAAATAAAACGATAACAAAAAACTGCAGTACGAGAATCGCCTTAGTATTGAACAGCAAAATGAATATAACTTTTGAATGAAACTGCTACCGCTTGCCCTCAAGCAAACTCCCAACTTTCTGCATTTTGATGAAACATTTTCACTGCTCTGCATTTTCAACTTAATTTTTACAAAAAAACTGTCTAATTAATATCTACCAGTTTGTAAAATCTTCAATGTTATAATCACCTGAGTTATTGTTATTACTTTGTATATAACTGTAAGGAATCTTATTATGAATTTTAGCAATTATTACTTTAACTTTAGAACGGAACCTAAAACTTAAAGAACCCTCAAACGCTCATTTTTGTATTTGATGAATTACTTATTCTTAATTAGCTTTAATAAGTATCCATAATATAATCCAAGATAGTATAATAAATATTTCAATTCATTAACGATAAAGTTAAATAATTTGAGTAATAATTATAACATTTTGTAATAACTAAGAATCATTCGTTAAAATATTTGTACACTAAAAAACGCATACTCCTCAGACAGACCGTCAAAATCGGTCCAGCCGTTTCAGAGATTAGCGAGTACCAACAGACAGACAGACAAAACTTCTAAAAATGTTGTTTTGGTATATGTAATTTGTAAACATTTAGTAAAAAGCGGTTATTTTAATATTACAAACAAATACTCAAATTTCATTTATTTGTATAGAATATAAGAATTGTAATAAAAGACTTAATTAAAATACCTACAATGTAATCTCTTTTTTAATATAATTTTATAATATAATAAATTGTTCATATTCTAATTAGGTATAATTCATTTTTTAAAAAGAAAAAAACTATTGACAACCACTAATATTTCGTAAACAAAATCCCATTACGTTTCATAAACACGTTCGCGAATATAAATGTTTATTATTCAATCACATCAATACGGTTCTTTGTGGGTATCAAAGTCTATGCAAATTGGTTTATTTCGTTTGAATTTTCATTAAAATATATCGAAATACGTAATAATGAGGTTTTGACCCAATTATAGATTAAAGGGGGTATTTGTTGACTGTATTGCATAAAATATTGGAGAATTTGGATGCTGTAAATATAAGTAAAACCGCCCTAGGACGGTAAAATAAGTCTCACGTCACATGTAATCTTTACAAATAAATGAAATTGGAGTAATGTAATAGTAAACAGCGGTTATTTTAGTATTACATACAGACATGTAATACTAAAATAACCGCTGTTTACTAAATGCTTATGTATGTTCACAAGGTACAAATACCAAAATAATATTATTTATAATTTTTGCCTGTCTCTTTGGACTCATTAATCTCTGAAACGGTTAGACCAATTTGACGAGACTTTCACTGGCTTAGGCTACTTTACTACTACTTAGGGAACCGAACCCGAGCCTCACGGTGAGTCAGGTGGTCAAATTCAAAATTTTATCCAACATGTGATCAGAGACCTTTTTTTAATGCTGGAGAATTATTTGTGCTTGACGAATAGTTGTGACATAGTTAAACAAAGTCACTGGAAAAAAGCTAGTTTTCGGCTGTAAAGGTTAAAAAAAATATTAACAGGCTTTCGCTTAAATCGTGAATGAAGTCGGGGGTACAACTAGTTAACTAAACGTGTGCTCTGAAGCTTTAAGCTCAATTGGAGGGTATTAAAGTTCACTTGTAAGGTACAAAAGCTTGTAAGAAAAGCTCGTAAAAGGAAAACATGGTCTAAAGCCATTATAATATCTTCATCTTCGCATTAGCAACTTTCGGAAGTACCAATAAAAAGTTCAGACTTTTAATAACTTTTGTTTAAATTTATATAAAGAGAAGAGTTACAAAATCAGTTTTCTATACTAATATTATAACGAGGAAAGATTTGATTGTTTGTTTGTTTCAAATCAGTGCAGTAGTTTTGAAGCCTGTTCCATACAAACAAACAATCTAATCTTTCCACTTTATAATATTAGTATAGATAATTTTAAACTGCCACATATGTACATACGACTACATACATATTCCTTTTACAATTCTGTATTATCTATCAGGTTTATTAATATTTTCCATTGCCCCTTGTTAACATAATAGCAGGAGCTTCAGTCAGTTGTAGGATTTATTTTACCGAATACATTTCCAATTTCAAAGGCAAGCACGCCATTACCTTATTGAAATAAAAACCAGCCAAGTGCGAGTCGGACTCGCGCAAGAAGAGTTCCGTGAAACCTAAAATAAATAAAATTGGAGTGTCTCCATGTAATATTTAAATAACAACTTTTTACTAAATACAGGTGTATGTTTGCAAGGTACATATACCAAAATAGTATTTTTAGAATGTTTGTCTGTCTGTCTATCTGAAACAACTGGTCGATTTGACGGGACTTTCACTGACAGACAGCTGATGTTATAAGGAATAGCTTAGGCTCTTTTTTTAGAAATGTATAAAATAAAAAAATTAAATAAAAACGCGGACGAAGTTATCTAAAAAAACCAATGAAAAAAAAACGCATTTTAAACAAGCAATATCATATGTATTGTTTATTTTGGAGTATATGTAACTAGATATCCTGAGAATATATCGAGCGACCACTCGTTGGCGTAACCGCAATTTAATATTCTATCTATATTAAATTTCTATCTATATCGACATCTATTAGTCGGGTCGGGGTCATCAGCAGATTGTATGGGAGTACCTCTAAATATTCACTTTATTCCGTATTCCTAGTATTTTTATAGCAGCTACAGAAATATTTCATCCGTGATTATTAAAACTGTCTAGCTATCACGGTTCATGAGATACATACGGATGGACGGACTTAGCAATAGGTTTCCGTTTTTATATTTTGCTTACGGAACCCTAAAAAGTGTATTTCCATATACTGGAATCTTAATTAAAATAAAAGGCCTTGATGGAAAAGTAACTTTATTTGAATTGAAATTCTTAATTAAGAAAAATCTGTATACCTATAAAAGAAAGTTGTGTTAGTTACATTATTTATAACTCAAGAACGGCTGAACCGATTTAGCTAAAAATTGGTAGGGAAGTATCTCAGAACCAGGAAACGGATATAGGATACTATTTATCCCGTTACAGTAAGAGTATAGTAGTAGGGGAGAACCTTTTTGCATTTTACTTGATAATCTCTGTGGTATGGCTTCCGCCTGTTAAGAACTTTTTTTAAAATGTTCTTTAGATTATTCTGAGTTTTCATTACATTGTCCGGGATTAAAATATGACCGAAGTGACAATACAAGCATATTCACCCTATCACATCATGGGCCCTAGTACCTTGGTTAATCATGGATTTTCTAGTGTATCTGCTGGACCCACGACTCATGGATATGCTAGCACATTTCTGCTTACCCTTTCAGGGATAATAAGCGTAAAGGTACTTTTTTACTTATTGGTAATATTTTAATTTTCATACGAAAATCGTAAAGAAGAAAAAAAAATACTAAATAAGTAACTAGACTAAACCCTCTATTCATGTCTATTTCCTTTACTAAATTTAATAAAAAAGCAAAAGTAATACTCAAGCATATAAATATAATTAATTAATTCAAAAATAGCCGACTGATTTTCAATGCTGTAAAAAGTGTAATCGGTCGGCTATTTAAAAAATAATTATCAATTATAAGTTATATATAGAAAAGTACATGTGTCTCTCATTTAAAATATGAATATGTGAAAGTTTCACCAAGCGCCAACGATGAATAATACAGAATTATATGTCTGCTTTTTAATGTTGTATAATTAAATTGTAACATACCAAAGAAGCAAACTACTCAGTTGGTCGCGACCGTCGTCTATAGTTACCATTATGTATAGTAGTAGTCACTAGCTTATGAACACGTGTAAAAGTCTACCGCTACACACCTGATAATACCGAGCACTGATGTTATAGCGGCAGGGAAAAAGGTAAGGTGGTGGTAACAATACAAGCGAGCTTCGGTAAACTTTAGCTTTAGATTTACTACAATAAAAATATGGAATTTACTAAAATAATCTTTTTTATTTTACTATACTTTTTTTATTATTCTTTTAATTACTACTAGTACGTGATGGGGTCGTCACCAACCGACGCCAAAAGTACGTTTTATATAAATGATAGTAGAAACGCCCGTTATTTATTATTCAAGTAAGAAATAAAACTAGGACGTGAAAAATAGAAGCCGCCGCGCGACAGTAGAAATACACAAACTAGTAAAACTATGAAATTTAATAAACCAAAATATAATCTAGATATTATCTGTACTTATCGCTTACGAAAAGTAAAATAACATTAATATTATTATAATTAAAACAACTTACAATGAGTAATTAAAAACGTGGGTAGAATTAAAAATAATTAAATTTAAAATAACTGTTCCCCTCGACGCTTTGTGGAAATATAATTTTATAAATGACACTAATCATTTTAATTATCTGTGTGGAAATAAAAATAACATTAATAAAGGTTTCAAAGATGAATTCACCGAATTCGAACCTGTGACATCCTGCACATGGCTGATATTATAACAATTAGGCCGTTTCATATAAATTCATACTTATTGGTACAACCCATAATTTCTTTTGAATATCGATTGTTTTCATAAACTTTATAAATTCTCAAAAAAATATGTTAATTCTATTTTTAATATTTAAACATATCTCAAAGAACTTACAAAAACCAATATTATGTGAAAAAAAGTCACCGCTTATTCATAATCCACAAGCACAGAAACATTTAAAAAGTTTTAACCAACATACCTTAAAAGTAGTACCGGTCAGTCACTTTCTACTATCAGTTTAATTATGGGACATTACGTTAAATGTTGAGATCGATCTACTATATTGAAGTAGGTCAGGATACACTGAGGTCCTCATTTCGCACCACGGAACAAACACTTCACAAGGTTCAGACACGGACACTGAAGAGTCATACGGTGAATCAATGACGATCGTTCACCTGGGCTCGCGCAACAGTGTACGAGTGTTGGTCATAGCTCGGCGAGTGAGGCGGGCTAGCTCGGCGCGCGCAGCTCGGCTCGCTACACACGGGCGGCTAGCGCGGGACGTATTACCGACTGGCCCGGGTTCCCACTCCGGCCGCGCCGCCTCCTCTCTTTGCCCTAAATTCGCGCTACAAGCGGCACAATAATTGTCGCTGCTGCAACCGCGACAGCCGCACAGCCTATCGATTCACGTTTCGTGAAAGTAAAAAGTTAACACGATCGAATACAATGCGGTCAGGCAGTTACGCGATCCTACGTAGTTTTCTAGGTCACAAAATAGCTTAAAAATATTGATTAAGTGTCGTTCGTTTAAAAATAAACTTCATGGACTGTTCGTTTCCTGGCTTAATGTAAAACGTTGTGTAAATATTAACGCTTAGTATTAGGATCATATTTTATATATTAAATTAATATATTAATACACACGGGTTAATTATGCGCATTCATATACACGCAATGCAGAATTGAATATTATTCTGAAAGCGTGACGACATCCCTCCTACATGCTACGCGTCTACGTCAGCGCTACGCTTCGATCTACGTGAAGTCAGACACTGGCGCTACGGTCTACAGCAAAACTAATATTTGCACGAGGTTCCACCTACAAACTTTTTCTAAACTAGAATTATTTATGAATATAAAGAAATATATTACAAAAATTTTAATGAGGTAAACCTTAGTTCATTATAGGATATATTTAATGTAAGGTAAATTATTTTGTCCTAAATAAAAACTACTATTGTTAATACGTTTCGCGATTTTGCGAAAGAAAAAGGTTTCTTAAAGCTGTTTTCTCTGAATCACTGCACAATCTTTTAGTATTACATTTGTTATCAATAATACTTTAATTTTGAATTGTCCACATCCAAAAGAAAGATTTATATATAAAAAGTTAATTTGATATCGCCTCTGTGGTGTAACGGTACAGGTGTCGCCTGTTAAGACCGTTAGCCACGTGGGGTCCCGGGTTCAATTCC
>DVZL01008076.1:0-10431 GCA_018236625.1 Lasaia peninsularis
CGTTTCATGTATTTTTTACTTAATTTATTTAATGTTTTAATTGTTACTATCCTCTTCTGGACGAAGACAAATCCAAAAACAAAAATCATATTGGTCCAGCCGTTCTTGGGTTATAAATGGTGAAACTAACACGAATTTGTTTTACATATCGCACGTTTAGAAAGATACAGACTTAATTCAACATTCCTTAAAATCGAATTTAAAAAAAGAAAAAAAAAGTACCTTGACGCCTATTATCCCCAAAGGGTAGGCAGAGGTGTGCTAGTATATCCACAACTCGTAAGTCCAGTGGATATACTACACACCCACGAGTAGCCAAGGTATAAGGGCCCTGATGTGATAGGTTGCAAGCCTATCGCCACTTCGGGCACATCCCAATTCTGGGCAATGTAATGCTTACTCAGAAAAATCTGAAAAACATTTAAGAAAAGTTTGCCCGACCTGGATATAAACGTTAAAACATTATTATTTAGTACTGTTAAATATTATTTACTGTTGTTCTATAACAAATATGAAATTAAATAAGGCAGTTTCAAATTGGAAGCTTGTAATATAATAATCATTGTTAATTCCGAAGTGTAACAACAATACCCCCAGATGTTCGCCAGTCAATGCGTCCGACTGTCTATCTGTCAGTCGCAGGCTGTGATAACTACACAGTGTTATATTAATATTGCCTCTGCTAAAGGCAAATAGTAAAAAAAAAACAGAATGAACTTAATATTTAACAATGCAATGAATTACACATACAACGAATAGATGGCATGCATATTGAGATCGTGGCACAATTAGACTTGAGTATTTATAATTTAGTTCTATTCGTCTAAACAAGAAGATACTTTAGTATGAACGTGCGAGCTTATTAAATGCTTATGCTGCAAAAGTATAATGTGGTTTTTTGCTGATTTTATAGTTGATAGATATGGTACCCTTCAAACGTGATTCTGTCTCACACTTGACCGATTTTTTTTGAGTTAGATCTATATTATTCTAAAGGTGGGATATATAATTTAGGTTGTGAAACTTCATTCTCTACGTAAAATTGAAGTTCATCGGCGTCCCGTAGTCGACATTTGTTTTCGCCGGTAATTAAGTTGTACCTACAATAATACTGCCCTTTCCCATCACGCTGGTTCGACTTGTAATAGCACACTCCGTTTGTGCAAATCGAGTTTGCGTCTAGGTTTTTTATAAAATTATTTGCAAAAGTTGTGACGTATGTTATAAAAAGGGATCGCAAGTAATCCACGAAGATGTCGTCTAATTCAAATGGTATCCATTTTTTATGGTCTCTGGACATACCTGAAAAATTATAAAAAAAATACTAGAGGTTCCATATTCTAATTGAAGTTTCTGTTGATAATTGAATGACATTTTATTATAGTGATCTCTAATAATTACTCTAATTATCGCCTCTGTGGTCCAGCGTAGTCGCTGCCCGAAGCACCGGGACCTCGCCCGGGTTCGGTTCCCGGGTGTTGAAAAGTTCCGTCAAAATCGGTCCAGCCGTTTCAGAGATTAGCCGAAAGTCGGAACGAACGGCCAGATAGTTTTTTTTTAAGAAATGTTATTTTGGTATATCTATCTTGAAAACCTACATAATATGCATTTATTAAAAATAATGTTATTTATTACTATATATTTTATTAATTATAGACTTGCATCCATTCTCAAATCACATGATGTATATGTATATGTTTGAATACGAACATATACACATGTTTTTTGTTTTTGTGAAACGTTGAATTGTTTTAAAAATATCTTGTAAGGACCTATGAAGTCTAAGAGGTATCTAGTAAAGCTTCTAATATTGTAATCTTACTGATAAAAAATAAATTAAAAAATATATATCTTCTCTTCATCGAAAAGACTTTAAGATATAGTTAAACACAGCGTATACAATAGGTTTAATAAGAAATTAAGAAAAAATACCTTTTTATACTATAGTTGACATTTATATTTTATTTGTGTTTTCCGTCACCGTGGAAGACATGAGCACTTCTAGTTCTATCGGACGGTCGTCATTTTGATCATTATCATCTACTGAAGCTTCAGTTGTGATCGGCGCTTTTGTGGTTTCGTCAATCGCGTTGGGCCTTTCTGCTTCTGGAGCTAAAGTGGGCTTTTCGTCTGTCATCGATGTGTTATACTTTCTGCACTCTCCGTTCAAATCTGTGTCGTATATATTGCATGTGATATTCGCACACCCGTACTTGTCGCATCTCATGGTGGTGCAGGTTTGATCGTTGCACCATACAGTCACATTGTGTTTTCCTATTTCAATGTCATGGCTGGATACAGATCCCACCAGTTGTTCGTTGGTGGGTGGTGATTCTGTGGGACTGGAGCCCCACCATGAGAATGGATATGTTATCCAACCCCATATTGTGGAACCGACGCCGCGACCTTCGACATTGTCTAAAATTGATTGGAAAAATTAAAAAACATTTTTTATTTCGAGTAATAATAGTTGATAAAAATATGTGCACACATACGTATAAATCTTCACGCTAGATCGCCGCACCGGTAGGCAGAAAATAAAACAGTGACACGATTTTTTTATATTTAAGGTATTATAGTACTTGGATTATCGAGCTTTGCTCGGTGTTTTTTTTTAAGTAGGTACCTACATCTTTTTTATGGAATTATACTTGTGCAAATTATTTACTGATGAAATATGAATAATATAAATAGAGAAAATAAAGAAGCAAACGGACCGAGATTTGAAACCTGGTTTTAGGGCGCCCGATTTCTCGACCGAACTATTCGAAATTTAGCTTCATATTCTAAGGTTTTCTAAGGTGAGGAGGTTTTTATTCAATGAAAACACAATAAATAAATGAAACCTGAAATATAACACACGTACACATTATACCAAAATAATATTTCTACAATTCTCTCGAAACACTCTGGAGCGGCTGGACCGATTTTGGCGGGATTTTCGATGACAGATTGCTAATGTTAAGTAATAACTTCGGCTACTTTTATGTAATTGAAACGCGAACGATTACGCGTGCACAGCTAGTATTCAATAAAAATACCATAATCATTAAATAATGAAAAATAAATTATTATTATCATTAATAAGATTTTCTAACTTAATTACATTTTCCGAGTTCTTTTACGGTAAAGGAAAAGATCGTGAGGAAATAGGACACATCAGCCTACTCTTTCAGCGATGAGGGTGTGACAATATTTTCTTATATTATTTTAAAAAATTGACATACCTGTAACAGGACTGCATGTTGCTTCATAGACTAAAGCTACGATAAAAAAGTACACAAATATTCTATGCTTCAACATTTTGATATCTATGAGCGGCTTCACGGCAACAAATGTTTGAATAGTCCCAACTCTGGCTTTTATAATGCCATTTACCAGGGTTCCGTCGCTATCTATCTTTAGATAAGAATATCCGGGAATGTTTACTTAATGAGTTACGAACACTTAATTTTTGTATGGCTCGTCAAATATAAATGCGGAAGAAAAATAACTTGAATATGAATTGCGTAAAATTGTACTTTTACTAGATTACTTGGTTTGAGATGTTTTTCCATATTCATAAACCTCCCTCTCACTCATCGCCTTCGTGCCGAGCTCAGTCGGTGTCCGACTTAGATGCACGAGATCCCGGGTTCGTTTTCAGTTTATTGTAAAAACATAATGTCTGTGATTGAATTCGTGCCCGATGTAGCGACGGTCTTATCACCTGTCACATCATGGAACTAATATCATAGATAAGCTAATAGTGGATAAATAAGTATGTACCCCGGCTTACCTCTTCAGGGATTAGGGCGTGATGATATTTTTTTAGTTCAACTCATATGATAACGTTGCTTAAATATGAATCGAGTAAACAAAATGTTATCTACACAAATAATTAAAATTGCAGTGTCTGTATGTAATATTAAAATAACCTGTCACAATAGCGTCAGTGCTCGCCATTGCCGTGTTCTGGGTTGGAGGGTAGGGTTGCCGGTAAACTTACTCACGCAAGAAGCTTACCATCCCAGCCTCAAGTTGGCAACGCACCATTTCCACCTTTGATGTCTATAGGCGACGTGTATTTCTTATCATTGGAAAGCCGTTTGCTTGTTTGCCTTCCATTATCATAAAAAAATTAATAGATTTCCCGGATTTTAATTTGTAAGTATGTTGTTCTTAATAAAAACACCAACGTGTTCACTCTAGCGGTATTTTCTTTCTATGACCATACAAATGTCCGGTTGAGAAGTTTTCACACTGTGTCAATGGAAACCTGTCCACCTTCTCTTTCTTCTGTGTTACTTCGCATAGAATACAATATTTCCTAATATCCGGACACGTAAGGAACCTACATACACCGGCGTCTTTCTTGCAATATGTCAAATATTTCTCTCTCTTCCGTGGTGGTGGTGTACTCGAGAACGAGGATATGAATTCCTCTATACGTTTAATGACGTAGCTCTCATTTGTAAGGGCATCTAGGAATATTTTTAACCCTTCGCGTCCATTTTGTTTTATCATAGCGTTTTTGTGTAATGGATATATTCTCCCCACGGGAAGATATTTTTCCGTCACCTCTCCGTTGCTTTGGAAATCGATTATCTTTGATACGTTCACGTCAATAGATTTCCATGGGCTGAAATAGATTTCTTCCTGCCTCTGAAATAATATGATTTGTTCAGGATTTGCATGCGTTTTTTATATTGATGACAAGACCAATTTTGATAATATGGCGGCGGTTCTTTTTTTTCCAATATTGCCATCTGACGGTAAGTCTACAAAACCGGAGGCGGCACAAGTGCTACCAGGAGTTGTATAGATGTCGATATTCACAACTTCATAAGACCTAGGCCTACAAATTTATTTTTTTAACTGTAGTTTTCGTAGACATAAGACGTATCTAGATCAATTTTTTACCCCTCAAAACTCCTCAACCTCCATACTTCAGCGAAATTGTTAAGAAACGTTTCCAAGATTACCAGTATAAATAAATAAAGAACTATCCTACATAAATATTATAACTGCAAAAGTTTGTATGTTTGTGTGTTTGTTATTCCTTCACGCAAAAACTACTGGACGGATTTGGATGAAACTTTACAGTAATATAGATATGTGCTAAAATAGGCTACTTTTTAACCGACTACTTTAAAAAAAGGGTATAATTTTACGCAATAAATATTATAAGTTGGAAACAATTCTGCACATTGATAATTCACACAGGCGAAGTCGCAGGCGGAAAGCTAGTATAAATAAATATACAAGAATAAGGAATATGAATGTTTTATATTTTTTTTACTGATACTTCAAGTAATTATATAAATGAAAAAAATATAAGACTTTCAAAATAGTTTCAAAAATATCCATACTATCATCATTTTCGGATGATTTAAACACCGCCTTTTTGGCGCGCTTAGTTGTGACGTCACTGTCCACTGAGAAGTGAGAACAATAATTTGTCAACGAAGTGAAATTAAGTGAAGTGTTTTACTGCACTATATATATTATAAATATTTTATTTTCCCTATGAGCAAAAATTTTCCTATTATGCCCAAAGACGCAAAAATAAGGATATCATTTGACATGGCGTTGCATTTTCGAAATTTGCGAAGGAATTTTAAAAATACTACTATTAAAGAATAAATTTTATTTAAACTTGAATATTGGCAAAAATATTAATGTGAATATATTTTTTCAGAAATAAAGTTATTTTTTGGATCATATCAAATCACACGCATATTCCCTATTGCGTTTAAAAGTATTAGATTTTATCCTGTTTTTTTATTTAGTGTTATAGCGGCAACAGGAATACATAATCAGTGAAAAGTAAAATGAAATATAATAAAATATAATGTAAAAATACTAGCTTTTCGCCCGCGGCTTCGCTCGCGTTATTTGTCAGAGCGTATACTCTCTTTTTAATGTAGTCGGTAAAAAAGCCCATGTGTTATTCTGATGTATAAGCTATCTTACTGTAAAGTTTTAGTTAAATCCGTCCAGCAGTTTTTGCGTGAAGGAGAAACAAACATACAAACTTTCGCAGTTATAATATTTATAAGATATATAATTTAATTTAAAAAAATAGATACAGCCCGGTAACAGCGGAGTCTTAATAATAGACGTTTTTTACCCTTCAGATACAGAACCCTAAAATGATTTTTTAATAAAATCTATTATTTTATTATTAGTTATTCTTGTTACAGACATTCCAATTTTATGTATTTGTATAGAAGATGTACCTATGGGTGAACATAACTAATTAATTAGTTAACTAAACTATATTACCTGTTCCGAAGATAACGTTGTTTCTAACATGTAACGTAAAAACACGAATAACAATGTCGAGACATTTTTTCTCTTTAACCTTTTATCTACTGACATTTCCAAGTTCCAAGCAATAAACGACAAAGCGCTCTAACTCTTATCAAAGATTTGGGTGTAATGTTTGTAAACACAAAACGACTTATTACTCATTTCAGTTATTTATTACATAAGCCCTTACACATACTCGTTACATAACTCCTGGCTCGTTTATATTTGGACAATGGCTTGTTGGGCCCAAGTCTTTAATCGTACATTTTGATTTTATGAATGTCTTCTTAGATGCCACAAAAGTTACGCACTTCGAACTAATACACAACGATGCTTTCCCAAATATCTTTCCCAACATTTTATTTTGTAGGATGTTTACCATTTCTAATGCTACGTTTGACGGTAGATCCATTATAGATTCTAGTGATGCGACGCTATCTGGAAGTAATAAATATAAATGTAATACCTAATTAAGCATACAATGCGAATATGGATGGATGTAGGTATCCGGGGAGATCTAGGTTGAGATTTCACGACCAAATAGCTCGCGTATTATTCGAGGGTGGTGTCAAGAGTCTCCGCAACCGGCGTGTATGCATAAAGAGAAAGATGAATGTGGAGGAAACTGGCTAGGTATGTTGGGATCGTGGCATTTGGCACTCAATCATGAAACCCGGGATTTCTACTGGATATGGTGATTTCCTAATATTGTTGACTAATTGTGGGTTCATATGTACCTCTACCTACCCTTTCGGGGATATGGGCGTGAAAATATTTATTTATTTAATTGTCCTGGCGAAAAACGTACCGATCGCAGTTAGGGGTAAGATAGATAACAACGTATTTTCAGTCCCACTAACTGTTATCAAAATTGGCTTAGCCATTTCGGAGGAGGATGACAATTAACACAATGTTTCTAAATTACACATATATAAAGATGAATATTGTTTGTCATTCCGCGCCCAAATTGCTCGCCCAAAAGATACATACTTTTTCATAGAGGTTTATAAAGGTCAAAGGCTGAACTTTGAGAAAATAGAATGAATTTTTGTAATTAATAGATTAAATTATGTGTAAATTAAATTTAAAACAAATAAGATTTTGAGTATAAAAAATGTAAGTTAAGAGTTAAAACTAATATAAAAATAGAGTCCTAAAATAAAAATCCCTTAGAGCTCAGCTACAGGTATCATGTTTTTTTCCTCATGATTTATTTTTCCAACAATTAGAAACATTTGAGAGGGTAAGTGTTAGAAAAAAAAGGCCAAGTGCGAGTCGGACTTGCGCATAAAGGTTTCTATTATCTATTAAAAACGGCAAAAAGCTACGTTCGCTGTATGGGAAGTTGTAGAAGAAGTACCTCCACGCCCGAAACGCCTCTTATCCCCGAAGGGGTAGGCAGAGGTGTGCTAGGATATCCACGACTCGTAAGTCCAGTAGATATACTACAACACTCCCACAGACAGACAGACAGACTTAGCTGAGTCTTAGTAATAGGGTTCCGCTTTTATTCTTTGTTTACGGAATTTTAAATATATGCAACATTCAACATACCTGTGCTATTATTACCAATACAATGGCCTTTGTGATGAAATCGTTGGCTTGATTCGCAAACTCTATGCAAGCAAATTTTATCAGCACACTTCATAGAATGACACATCGTTTCAGAGCAGAATGAAAGAATACCCCTGATATATTTACCGACAAATGATACAAACACTGGCACTACTGTGTCCACATCATCCCAGTTCACATCCCCGAAAATAGCCTGTTCTAATGCATTTGAGTAATTATTGTGAATCAAGTTTGACGTTATATTTATCTTGGCCTTTTTATTTTCTCTCTCCATAATCAATGTGGTTATGTTTTTCAAACCTTTCTTCGTTAAGTTGTGAGAAACATTCGGCCAATACAATAATTCGTCTTCGTCCGCTAAAACTTTATTCAATTTATGTTTTGTTATATTATTCAATTTATCCGATGAGGTTTTATTTTTTAATTCAGAATAGTTTTTTAGTATTCCAATTACTTCACGTTTTAAACGTTCATTTGAAGGTGCTAATGTTGGTATTATTTTCTTTGTATTGATATCAGTTTCAATACTATTTTCAATTTTTGAAAAGTCGTCTGTTTTGTTGATAGTATTGTTTGTTATATTAAGCGTTAAATAAAAAGTTTCAATGGGAGTTTTATACTTATTAACGTTAAGTGAGTCAGTTTCAGCCAATCCGGAAGTAGAATTATTCCCTGATGGTGTTGTGAGATTATTAAGTGCATCAGTTTTAGAGGTATTTTGTTGTGTAAAGTCATTAAAATTTAAAGTTTTATTCAACCCAGATTCATTTTTAAAATGTTCACCATGTTCAATATTAAATTTTTCAATGATTGCAGTCTTAGGTAGAATAGAATCAAATTTCAAGGAAAGTAATTTCTTATTTTTGTGACGCTTACCAATATTGTTTAAACGAGATTTCTTTTTCTTATGAATTGTTATCTTATTTACGGGATCCTGGGCAAATAAAAATGGCTTTTTAAAATTGTAAATATCTATTGGCACCGGGTAATTCATTTGTGATATAAAGGGGAACGGTACATGAATCGTAGACGCACTTTCTTTAGATATCACTTCTTCCATTACCAAATTAGGTGTCTCATTTCTTGGGTTGTTGAGACGCTGCAGATCAAAATATTTCGGTAAATGAACATCTACTTTGATTTTTATGTTAAATTTGTCATTAAGATTATCATCATTCTTGTTTTCTATTAAATAATTCAAATTACTATCGCCAAAATGATAATTAATATCCTTTTGATTAGGAACGGTTATATCCTGTTTTTTTCCAGTCAGAGGATTAAAAACTATTATACATTGTTTGCAATCACATATACATGGGATTTTATTTTCTTTGCAATAACAGGACGCCCGTTTTGTATTATATTTCTTTTTTAGCGTCATTTCAGGCATATATACATTTGGAAATATAGGATTTGGTTCAATGTTTTCTATTATTTCTTTTATTTGTATACCATCAGGGCGATACAGTTTCTCTTCTTTTTTTAATAACGCAAAAGTTTCAAACGAGTCTATATCATTAGGTTTATATTTATAATTACTTGAGTAATAGTTTTTTACATTACTGTATTGTTTTTCTAACTGTCCCGGTATTTTTTTCGCATATTTGTCATGTCGCAAAAGTGGTACTTTATTTTTACTTTTTGATTTTTCTAAATAGTTCAAATGCTGATTATGAGCTTTGTCTAAATAGTGTTGGTATTCAAATAACAAATCAGCAACACCCTCGTCGCTTTCACTATCTAGGGACGGCGTATTAAATGGAGAATTCTGGAAGATATCAAATAAATTACCAAATTTAAATTTGAAAATAAACCAGGCAATTTAAATGCAAAACAAATAAATTACTATTTTATTACGTACCTTATTATTGTCTAAATCGTTAAATATGTCTACGAGGTCGCTAAGTATATAAGCATCGTATATTGGAGATGGAGGATACTCTGTGAAGTAAAAAATGTTATCATCGTCTTTGTATATGGACACTTGAGTAGATCAATAAAAGTATAGATTTTAAATATGATGATAATATTAAAAATGTTGTAATGCTCAGAATTAGCCATCACTACATAGTATAAAATAAAGAACGCTTTCAGCTATCTGTCACTGTGGTCGTTAGTTTTATAGTGATGATTGACCTTTGCGTACTATACATATCATAATAACGACCCGTCCCGGCTTCGCACGGGTATATTATGTATACATATATATCCTAGATTGTTGATATACGATCAACGATCTAGGAATTGGCTATAACGATTTTCTTGAAATGTTGTATTTAGCAAGTTGCGGGGGCGATTAATCGATCATTCAGACAATCTTGACACTATATATTGACTTGACACTATATATAAATTATTCAGAAGTTCCTGATAGTAATAAATACACCATCGCCTTTAGATATAAAAAGAGGCTATAAATTCGCCTCCGTCGTCGAGCGCAGTTGTTGTCCGACTTCAACGCATGAGGTCTCAGCTTTGATTTGGTAGGGCAGAGTAAGTATTTATATGGGTTTTTAGTTTATCCCAAAAGACCTGATGTTGCCTGGAATTGCATTTACACCC
>DVZL01008077.1:0-10431 GCA_018236625.1 Lasaia peninsularis
TGTTCTTGTATATCTACTGGACTTAGGAGTCGTGGATATACTAGCACACCTCTGCCTACCCCTTCGGGGATAATAGGGGTGAAGGCACTTTTAAATATACATAACAATACTGTTGAATATCAGGAAATTAAATTGTTTCCGTCAACCTTCTTAAATATTTACTTTAGTTTGCTTTTAGAATCATCACAAAAAGAAAAAACTTTAGAACAGAAGAAATTTTAGAAGCATCAGTAAGAATTTCAACTGTCTAGCCTGGTGACAGACAAATAAACAGACGAACAGTAGAGCCTTAGTAATAGGGTTATAGTTTTACCCCTTGGTTAAGGTATCCTTAAAAAAACTTGACTTTAAACAGAATTTGAACCCGTGGTCTTACTTAAGATCTCTATCTCTTATTATAGATTACGTCGTAAATTATATCATAGTAAAACTATTATATGTAATACTATTAAATTCGTTGCAGATGAATAAACATCGTCACTCCCATATCCGCAATAAACCAACACCCCCCCTCCCCTCAGATAAATAATATTAGGTCCTATGATGTGACAGATGGCAGTCTCAAAATATAAATCTTAGGCAATATTATATTTTTTTGATAAGCTGAAAAATCTCATAAGAACAAATTGCCCCACCCGGGAGACCTGGATCTAGGGCGTAAAATCGGACACCGACTGCGACATTCATTTCAAATGAAATTCATGTTCAATATTTGATCTTACAATGAAATAATATATCTCACGTTATAGTAAAGAACCTGCTTTTATACTAAAAACATAGTGGGTGTTTTTAATAATAGAATTTATTACAGATTTAATGCTGACGTTGGATATATGGACAAGTGGAATGAAGGCGAAGAAAATAATGAAGAAGGTAATGAAAATGGTCAAGAAGGCAATGAGGAATCAAATGGTGAAGGTGGTAATAACGGAGAGGAAGGAGGAAATGAGGGTGGTCAAAACGATAATGGTGAAAATGGTGAGTTAGAAAATGAAGAAGGCGGTAATCAAGAAGGTAATGCAGGCAATGAAAACAATGGTGGTGAAGAAGGAGGTGACTCCCAAGAAGAAAATAACGAGAATGATGAAGGAAATGATAATGGAGAAGAAGGCCAGAATGAAAGTAATGAAGGTGGCAACAATAGTGGTAATAATGGCGGTAATAATGGCGGTAACAATGGCGGTAACAATGGTGGTAACAATGGTGGCAACAACGGTAGTAACAATGGTGGTAACAATGGTGCTAATAATGGTGGTCATCACAAAGGACATGGAAAAAAACGAATAATAATCTGGTATAAGCGTCCAAAACAGGTATATAATAACGAAAACCATGGTGATGAATTACGCAGCATAAACCTGCTCCGAGAAATTGGAGTACAAAATGAAGGTGGTAATAATGGTCACAACAACGAGGAGCAAAACAATGATAACAATGGAGGGGAAACTCAGAATGAAGAGAGTGAGAGTAACGAAGGAAATGAGAATGAAGGAGAAGGAGGTGAGGGAGGCCAAAGAGGTCAAGTTCAGGGAGGTCAAGGAGGCCAAGGAGGTCAAGGAGGCCAAGGAAATCAAGGAGGTCGAGGAGGTCGAGGAGGCCAAAGAGGCCAAGGAGGACAAGGAGGCCAAGGAGGACAAGGGGGACAAGGTAAAGGCAAAAAGATAAGACTTACCGAATACGAATTTAAAATTCACCACCCAAAACACAAACAACATTCTAAACGCCATCACGGATGGAACAAGAAAAGCCTATAATAGCTTGGATTTAGTATTTTAGCAATACAATATATCTCATAACTTTAAGGTATGTAAACGACTGCAATTAATTGTGATAGCAGCATAACATGATAAATATATTATTTATTGTGGTTATTTACGTATTATTATCACCCACCAAATACAAAGTATTATGATATTTCTTCGCATTTATTTTAAATATTTGTGTAACATAAATAATTATTAATAGCATCCATGATGATAATATGTTTATTTTATAAAAATAAAGTTATTAAGTATTTACATTTTACCTCATTGGTCTAGTGATAGTGATTATCGGTGTAGACAGATGAGTTCCTGGGATCCGTTCCCAGGCCGGCCAGTTTGATCTATTAATTTCAATATTATAAAAACTGTTTATTTCAATCTATTACTATTACTATTCTTTACTTCTTCCACTCTTCTTTATTTCTAGTACTGAGATATATGTATTTTATGTCTGTATTTTTTATTTATTTATTTTTAACTATTATTTTTATATTAATTATTTATAAATTATGTACATAAAATTAATATAATTCTGTATCAATAGCTTTTTGTTAATAAAAGCACGAAAATGATTGATTAATGAATGATATGATATGTAACGATTAGTTCATTAAAATATTACAACAACATTTTTTTCTTTTTTTATTAATAATTCACCTGCTGTCGATAAATGTTAAAAATCAGCACTAATATAGTAACACTCTTAGATTCTGCGATTTCAAACACTCTCTTCAAATTATAAAAAAAACTATAAAAGTTACGAAAAACAAGACAGCAACTTATACAAAAGGCGAGCTTAATGCGTATAGCATTCTCTAACAGTCAACTTTTGGACCAACATAAAAACAATGAACAATAAAGTAAGATACACATTAAAAATAAAAAATACAATAACTTACAAAAAAATAATGATTACAACTATGAGTAAAATAAAAATAAAATGAAGAAAAAAATAGTATTTAGTACGTTATGTTAACTCCAAGAGAAATAATTGCCGGACACGTCTTTTGAAAGACAACTTTGAATGTAATTGCCTAAAGTGAGAAGGAAGGTAATTCCATAAGCGGGAAGACGGAATTGAAAAAGAGTTTGAGCAAAAATTAGAACGCTGTAAAGGTATGGATAGAGTAAGAGAATTAGACGAACATAATTGCAAGTCATGTGTGTGTGAAAGAAAACTAAATTACATTATTATATATATTATAATATTAATTAAAGCATAAACGAACTTTATGAATGAAAATAAACTGTAATATATTTTTTTAATCTTATCAAAGAAATAGAAACAGTATTGTAAAACACCGTCGATGTCGTAAAATTGAACCGGTTGGTTAAGTGAATAATATAATCGTACCGCGAAACTCTACATTCTTGCAAAAACTTGCAAACTCTACAATTACAGTCACGTGATCTAACGATACACTCCATCTAATAACTTAAAAATCAAATGCAATATTTTCCTTGGAAAATATGCACATATAGGTTTTATTACAAGAAAAAGCTAATTCAATTATTTTTTAATCGGCCACTTCAGAGTGTTGTGCTCTTTATGAGTTCACTTCAGAGTGATGTGCCTTATAAACATGAAATGAAATTTATTTATTTACCGAATATGTGTGTAAAAAGTTGATACAAAATAAAAGTTTTTAATTATACCAACATATTCTACCACAATGTGATGTGTAAATATTTTATAACATAATTCAACTAAACAATATATAAATGAAACAATATATTATGTCCTATAATTATCATATTATCTATAAATATTATTTTCACGCGATTTATTTTAACCTTGTCTACCATAAACTACCACCGTTTCCAAACCTAGCCAGTCAGGAGAAGAAACGGCAAAACAAACTCCTCACCAACCAGATTAAAGCCTCACTACTTTGTACTACAACCGTTTCCAAACCTAGCCAGTTAGGAGAAAATATAGCGAAACAAACTCCTCGGCAATCATGACTTCTTTAATCAAATTCAAACTATATGAATATTAATATATGCATGTTTTACTTAATTTTATCTTCAAAAATTCATTCATGCTATAATAACTTTTATCTAACAACAACTCAAAGAAGGTATTTCTTACGAAATCTTTTTAGCGGAAGTGACTTAAAATTAACAGGAATATGGTTATACAATACATACAATACACATTATTTTTAAAAATCTTAAGTTTTTGATGAGGCACATACAGCTTCTCACTATTCCTAAAGTGAGAAATCCCCAACATCTCAGCATTTGTTTTAAACAAAATATAATAATGTTTTCTTACAAATAAACATACAGCTAAGATATATAAACAAGATAAAGGTAACATTTTTAGTGACTTAAAAAGTGGTTTAAACATGATTGCAGTGATGTGATTGACAAAATTTCATTGAATATCAGACGATTTAAACTTGACGCAACGAAATTCGAGTCGGAAACTCATACAAACAAGTCAAACAATAAGTATGTCAATAAATATTTGCCAATTGACTAATATACATTTTTTCGACATTGTAAATACGCAAGGAGTGAACACTATAGATATCTGTTACGCTCAAATAATGTACGAAAATGTCACATAACTCCTCTACTATATTGAGTTACTTTGATTTCGGTTGTTGTGAACATCTTCAAGGAGTTCGAGTTACATTGGGCATATTAAAATCAAAAAATCCGACCAAATGAGAGTCAAACTCGCACACGAAGGGTAATGTACAATTATTTGTAGAACTGGTAAAAAAATCTTATTTATTCACCAGTTAAATAAAAATTTTAAATTCTTAATTTATTTCCGAATTTAGTAGGAAAAAAAAATCTGAACTTTTACATTATAGCGTGCAAAATTTTTAGACACTGTGCTATTACGAAGACTCCGCTGTTCGTCTGTTTGCCTGTCTGTCAAAAAGCTGTATCTCATGAATCGTTATAGCTGGAAGATTGAAAATTTCACAAAAGATGGTATTTGTAAATACTAAAATAAAATATTCATACAAAAAACGTGATTTTTTGCCATTTTTACAGACAATTGTACGGAACTGTTGTTTTTTTGTTGTTATAAGACCTGATGATTTAAAACCAACAATGTATATGAACGTAACCAGATGTTATACATTCTTCTTGTGCTCATCAAATTACGTGAACTTTTTTAGATCATTATCACATTGTAGTACTTACATAGTTAATGAACCGCACGATTACGACTAATAAAAAAGTCGATGCGCATCGGTTAGCGTTCAATTTACACCACTGATTATCAGTAAGGTTCGATTCCCAACAGAAATATTTTTTTTATGATATTGGAAGGTAAACAACAAGCAGACGGATTTCCTGATGGTAAGAAATACACGTCACCTATAGACACCAAAGGTGGAAATGGTGCGTTGCTAACCTGAGGCTGGGATGGTAAGACTCTTGCGTGAGTAAGTTTACCGGCTACCCTACCCTCAAAACCAGAACACGACCATGGCGAGCAAGTGCTATTGTGGCAGGAATAGGTAAGGCCGTGGTACTAATTCGGGCGAATCGTTGCAAGACTACCACATTCTTTTTTTATTTTTCTTTATCGCTCTTCTCTATTAGGCTTTAAAGACAAAGCTTGTGTTAATTATTTTTTTATACGTTTCTAAAATAAAAGTAGCCTAAGCCATTTCTTGGTACGTCGGCAGTCTGCCAGTGAAAGTCACATCAAAATCGGTCCAGCCGTTTTTTTGATATAATATGTACCATGTAAACATACATATAAAGTCAGTAAAAGCGGTTATTTTAATATTACCTACAGACACTCCAATTTTATTTATTCCTATAGATGCAAAAATTAACATAAATATTAAGTTAGTGGATCAAGCGCCATCTTTCAATTTTTTGTTTATTTTGATGTCATAGGAATCGGACTTATAACCTTCGATGTGAAATACTAAGATATACAAGTTGAAAATATACCATGCTTTCTTGAAAATCATTACGTGTTTTTATATTAATAAACCCTAAATCTAAATCTAAAACCCTAATCTCCAATATAGATTAGTGCCGAAGACTTTAAAAAAAGGTAAAAAAAGAAAAAATATATTAGAATGAAACCTATTGGAAAACCTATTGGATAAATAAATTACGCTCGATTGAGGGTCGGGAAGGAGGAGGGGGGAGGATTTATAAAAAATCAGTTTACCTCAATTTCTGCAAAACTATAAGTCTTATCGAATGTAGGTATATGTATCTACACTTTTGTCACAAAACGTTAAAGTGTATGTGAAACATTCTAAAAATCGAGGTTATAGTTTTTGATCATTAGATATCTTTTAAAAAAAAAAACTTTTTGCTGCAAACTTACCTTTTTATGTACCAAATATACAGCAATTTTTTTAGGATAAAAACATTTAATTTTTCACCTTTTTTTTAATTTGACATCTTAAAAAGCACCTTAATCCTATTCGATAAATATTATCTGTCTTAAAAATGTCTATGAGCTTGTTGTTCGTCACCGGTAGTCGTCTCACGTTCCATTCCGTTAGACCTGCCGTTTAATCAAGCTAAGGATAGATTTATTATTACATAATATACAATATTATAGTATTGTGGGTCAGATGTTTGTGGATCTATCGTACCTCCAAATGTAGATAAAAAAATTATTTTCTTCTTTTCGTTGAACAATAGACACAATACTGCGTAGCGTATGTATTTAACATATAAATCAGACATATTTCCTGTTTTCAAAGACTTTTTTACGAAATATGAAGCTAAATTTAATTTAATAGGTGTACTTATGGGAAGTCGTACTGAATTGAAAAAAGCACTGCTTATCATTTGACAGCTCCGAGAACTCCTCAACAGAATGGTATTTCCGAATGGATGGTCAGAACTATCGTTTTAATACTTAGATTTTTTTATCTTGGATCGATTAAGATAAAAAAGAACTAAATTAAAAAGAAACTAACTAACTAGATAAATAAATATACAAAGTGAAGGGGTGAAGTGGGGGTCAACTGCTGTATGTTTAAAAAAACATCATGTGAAATAGGGTGGAAATGTAAAGTTTAATAAGTAAACATTTTTAGCTCATTAGTAATAGTATTGTACGCAATAGAACTACTAAATTAAAGTTTGACGATAAATCATAGAGTTAAATTGATAAATGGCATGTCTTATTTCGCCAACATATATAAAATAGAATAGACAATATTTTATTTCACATAGACCTTAGAAGCGGTTGTGACGAGTCTATATAATCTTAAATAAATGTATCACCGGATCGGAACGCATAAAAGTCCTGGGGAAAGAAACTCAGCGAGTTGTTATTTATTTCTTATTTTACAAATAACTTTATGTTTACTTACATTATACACCTATAAAAGAGATAAGTAAGAGAAGCAATTTAACTCGAGCATTTTTGTCATCTGTCGGTGTTTGACTTAGACGCACGAGGTTCTGTCTTCGACACCTGCGTGTTATTATAAGTATCTGAAAAATTTAAAAATCCACAAAGGAACTCATTATAAATATTTACACACTCATTTAGTATTCGGTGGTCTACAGGTACGTGCTTCGTACTTCCATTTCGGTAGTACAGGTTTGAACCTTGCCATGACCCATTCGTTTTTCCAACATTTTCTGAGTGCTGTTACGTTGAAGGAAAACATCATGAGGAAACTCAGGATTTGTGTCCGATATGGCAACGCCCTTGCTAACTGTTACATTATGTATCCTGCAAAAATATTTATGTAAATATGATTATATGTTTTTACCCTATGAAAAAGCCTTTATAGTAATGTCTTAACAAATCCAATGAATAAGAAAAATATCATTCATCCATCATCTTAAAATAAAATGCAATCTTAAGTCTTATATATAATGCAATCTTAAGTATTGTATATAAGTATTAGGGTTCTCTCTCCAGGTACCCGTGTTGGTCCGGGTCCTCTGTAAAGAATAGACCAACTGCTTTCCGACGAGGCTCGACCGGGGGAGGGATCCATCGCCTTACCTATTCCTGCCGCCATAGTGATTAATGTAATTAGTGATGCAATGTAGTGTTAAATATGGTAGGGTAGCGGTAGACTTGCACATAAGGTCTAACAGCCTGACCACAGGATAGTGACGCACCTACAACACCTATGGTGTCTATAGGTCACGGCTGTCTTATCACATACAAAAATCCGTCAAGTGCGAGTTAGACCCGTGCACGAAGGGTTCCGTACTATTATCTATAAAAACGTCAAAAAAACAAATTTGTGGTGTGGGAGCCGAGTGGTTATATATTTATTTTATTCTGTTTAAGCATTTCTTGTTATAGTAGCACCAGAAATGCATCTCTGAAAATTTCAACTCTCGAGCAAGCATGGCTCATGAGACACAGCCTGGTGGCAGATAGACAGACTTTGGGTAGAGAACCCTAAAACAGCTGAGATATGTGTGTTGACCCATCATCAGCTAGGCATTTTTAACGCACAACGATCACAATTGAAGCATATCAATCAAACCACAAATACAAGACCGCGCCCATCGAATCGGCATAATTGCTTTGAGAATAGTAAAAAAGTATTACATTACTGTATAAATACAAGTGATTTGGCTTTATCAGTTTAATTGTTATTCTACTTTCTTAGGGACATTATTGACGATGATTCGAAAGGTAAATTAGGCATATTAAAATAGTGATAATTATGACATAGTTAAATGTGATATATGTGTGTTTGGTGATGTGTTTTTAGCATAAACACTTAGTTTTAGTTGAAATAGAAAGATAGGATGTGTACAGAACCAAATGATTATGGGCGTGACGATATTATTATTATCATTAAACTATATAAAAGTGATATTTTATATATTTTTGTATACATAACCCTTTTTTCATGACGTTTCCTTTATAACAATGTATGCCGTACTGAAAACAGACATAGAGAATAACAGATTTAAAAAAATACCAAGCGCGAGTACTTTCATACATTTAAACGGTAAAAAAATAACGTTTGTTGTATGGAGGAAACCTTTGTATATTTATTTTATTGTTAAAACGTAATAATACGTCACCTTTGATGATTTCAAAGTTCTATCTATTACAATTTATGAGATAGGACAGTAATAGAATCCCGATTTAACCCTTTGGGTATGGAAACCTAGACGGCGGTTATTTTCGACTTGTTGGTTCCAGAAAGCATAAGCTAATATATTTTTCTACTAAGCAGCTCTTAAAATTAGACCATCCTCCGTGACTAGGCCACGGTATTAGTGACTCATCAAATGTCCTTTTTTAAACGACATGTACGGATTAGTGACATTATATTGGTCAAAGGTTTTATAAGAAAGCTTTTCATATCGACAACGCACCATTACAATATTTGGTGTCTATGCCAATGGGTCCTTGTCATTAGGATGTCTGTTTTTTTGCATTTAAATAAAAAACATACCTAGGTCCTTAGACTTTATTTGATATTTTATAACAGTGTGAATTTTCATTAGTATTTTCCAGTTTGAGCCACTAAAAAGTAGCATTTTTATTTGTATTTTCTAGATTGTGTCACTATTAGGCGTAGCATTTTTAGTACAAGGAGAAACTTCACATGCAATATCGGAGCAAAAAGTGGTAATACGGCACCACGAACAAAATGGCGACTCGTTGGCACATATCGGAAAGAAGCTCGAACATCATGAAGAATACGTAAGTGCATACAAGTACTCTCAATATCTTGATTGACAGGTTGATTGGATGTTGCATGTTCATACGATGTTACGCTACTTTTATAATTTAAAGTTGTTCAGTAAATACAATGTAGTTGTGAGATAATAAACAATAATGATTTCGTAAAAATAATTAATCAAAATTAACCAATGATTTCTCATAAATTGTGATTGTTTTGGAAAATTTTGTAAATTTTATGCTGCCGTTATTAAGCGACATGAGTTTTTCAAACTTAAATACATTTTCGGAGTGCTCTTATTGGGAAAGAAATTATCGTAAGGAAATCCGGATTGGTATATCCGCATTTAACCTAATTTAGGATTGGGCTTTCCGCATTGCAGTCATCAAGTAGCAGTCGCTCTGTGTAAAACTGGCGGTCATGTTAATTTTTTTATGGGATAAGACAGCGAACCGGCACACGGGTCTCCTGATGGTAAGAGACAAACGTGGCCTATAGACATCATAGATGTTGTAGGTGCACCGCTGCCCAATGGTCGAGCTGATAGACTGTTATTGCAAGTCTACCAGCTACTCTGCCCTCAGAACCGGAACACAACAATGTCAGTATAGTAGCAGGAATAAGTAAGGTGGTGGATCCCTACCCGGGCGAGTTGCTGCACAGCATTCTACCACCAGTGGTCATGTTGGTGATATCAGATGATCCAGGCCGGTTGCCATAGACGAAGAAGAAATTATTAAAAGTCAAATATGGATCATAATAAAAATTTATAAATGTATTTATTTAAACTGTTTATTGACATTTTTTAAGTATTTTGTAGAAGCTATAAAAATGCCGTTTTCGTCGTTTTATACATTTCGTTATTTATAATAATAATAGTTTATTTGCAGAATATGTGTGTGTAATCGCCTCTGTGATGTAACGGTACAGGTGTCGCCTGTTAAGACCGTTAGCCGCGTGGGGTCTCGGGTTCAATTCCCAGGTCAGGCAACTTTTCTTAAATGTTTTTCAGATTTTTCTGAATAAGCATTACATTGCCCGGG
>DVZL01008078.1:0-10430 GCA_018236625.1 Lasaia peninsularis
ATTATAACCTAGCATTTAAATTCCCCGTGTTGGTCCTCTGTGCATAGACCTACCAGACATTACCTACTAGTGCCTCCTAGCCAGGCCGCTCGTAAGAGGCGAGCATAGGTTAACTGGGTCACTACCAACATGACTACTGGTGGCAGAGTGCAGTGCAGCGACTCGCCCGGGTAGGGATCCACCGTCTTACTTATTCTTGCCGCCTTACTGACATTGTCGTGTTCCGGTCCGAAGGGTAGGGCAGCCGGTAGACTTAAGGTCTAACAGCCCGACCGCACCTACAACATCTATAGTGTTTATAGGCCACTTAGTTAATTATGGCCGCTAAAATACCCAGGAAAACAAAATAAGAGACTTTATTTTTATAACAATTCGTGTGCTTTGAAATACTATCTTTTTACTAATAGTAATTAATACTGATGTATACAGGCAGCTCGCGCTTTAGTTGGCCTTGGTCGCTGTGGTCTCGCGCGCTCGTACAGAAAAAATATTTTTTCACGATAAAATAATATGAATTAATTTACGCGCTAAGTTATAATATTTGATGTTTTTTATTGAAGCTTGAATTAATTTTATTAAGCTTTTGAGGAGCTTACGTTGAAGCTGTAAAACGTAAACGTAAACTGGTAGGAGTTGGAAAATCCGTGGCTGAGTTAGTAAATTACGTGGCAATAGATAAATCAGTGGACAAGTTAAAATAATTATTGGACTTTACTTGATGCTTTCTTTGAAATATCTAGATGGTGATGCAAACAATACTAATTAGTGTATTAGAAGCTATCTTGTTTTACCGTTTCTTAATTATAAGATGAGAAGTTTCATCACGTGGCTAAAAAAAATATTTGTGGCTTGACTTATTATTTCTCATTACAAAATTATCAATAAATACTGTTTAAAGAAACTATATTTTATGTTATGCAATACCTAATTATCTAAAAATAAGCCTGTTGAGTTTCTTTCGCTGGATTTTCTCAGTAAAGCTTTGGTTTCCAAGGAAAGCCGGTGCCGTCATATAGCGGCCGTAATATTACGGACGCAAAAAGACGACTATCTTTACGGTGACGACATGTGGAAAGTTTGTGGAAAGTCACCCTCCGGAATGAAAAGTATTCAGGAGAGAAAATGGACGACTTTGATTTAGATTTGTAATTTATCTGGAGGATGAACTATCATCAGAAGAAGAAAATAGTCGTACGGCGGAAGAAGATTTATTCAAGAGTTTTTCTGTATTCTTTACTTTTATTCATGTTTGTACGAGATCTTTTAAAAATTTCATCGTCCTCGCTGCTCTGCAACTCATTTTGTACATGAAAAAACTTCGTCGCTATCAATAAAACGTTCACGAAACTATCTGACACCGCCCGGACGGCCTTCACGCAAATGGCGACACCGCTTTTTGAACCGCCCCATTTTGTTTATATAGACTACGTTCTAGTGACGTCATTCACCGCTGTTTTACGGCCGCTATATGACGGTACCGCTTTCCTAGGAAACTAAGGCTTAAGTGACCGATTCGATCCGATCCGGTGGTTAATTTTAGAAATATATTGACACGTCAAAACAACCGCTTGTAAGGTCTATGTGAAATAAACTAGTTTCAACTCTATTCTTTATCTATTAATTTAAATATATATTCAATTTTCAATAAAATTTATAGTTTTTAAATGTATATTGAAAAATCTTCCAAGCTCAATACGGACCCACGAATGAAGGATACTGTACCATATCTAAGAAAAAACCTGCAAAAAGTCGTGTTTTAAATTTGTAGAAACATTAATAAGTACATAGGTTACGCGATTAATATAAATAGTCTAATTACACATTTACTATAATTATTACAGAATTACACTGCGATCTAAATATTTATAGCAACATCTATTCCTTGTCGCTAAACTAAGTTTCTCCCGATAATCGATAGATGTCGTTATGACTGTCGATGGTAAATGGTCCGCGGCTCCACAAAAAAATAAAGTTTGTTGTATAGGAGTTCTATTAAATATTTACTTTATTCCGTTATTGAGTATTTGTTGTAATGTAGGGATCAGAAATACATAATCTATGAAAATTTTAACTGTCTAGCAATCCCGGTTTGTGAGATACCTGGTGAAAGACAGACGGACGTACGCACTGACGGAAAGAGAAGCGGACGTTCGGATAGCGGAATCTTAGTAATAGGTTACTTTCACCCTTTAAATCGTAATTTATTATGTTATAATCTATATCTTATCTTATATTATTTATATTGTATATAAAAGAAAGACGGGTTTGTTACAACACTTATAACTCGAGATCGGCTGGACCAATTTCCATGGTTTTAGACTTGTTGGATTTGTCTCCGCCTTTAAAAATAATGAAAACTAGATGAATAAGTAAATATGAAAAATAAATTATTTTTAATAAATCATTAGTACATGTCAATTATTTGCTGTCCATCCTGTCAAATACTGTAAGCAATTATTGACATTTATGAATTTTCTGTATTTTTTTAATCAATTAAAAAGGTTGAAAAGTGCAATTAAACAGACACATAGAAGTTCCTCAAATACTTATCCGTCCGTACAGAAATAACGACAAATGTTTAAAATTTAAGCTTGCATTCAGAAACTTATTTTGAGTAAATTGAAGTTTCTATTTCCGAAAACAATTTCTAAGATTTATTTTATAGAGTAACAGGCATTGACTGTTCGGCGATACGAAGTTCGCCGGGTCAGCTAACGTTCCTTATTTTTTTATCCTTGGGAATGCAATTTTATCTATTTTTTTATTTATATGTAACCAAATGGTTCGGTATGGGGTATAACTTTGCAATAAAAAAAAATATTAAATTGGGACTAGTTAAAAAAACTGCGGGCTCAAATGTAAAAAATATGCGCAACAAATTTCTTCTCCGTTTTTTTTGACACTTGAAAATAATTTGAATATTCCTTGTGAGCTGTTGTATGCTTAATATAACAATATTTCGTTTTGTTATATTAATATTATTCCTCTATTAATTTGTTTTAAACATATCTTTTAAAGATAAATCTAAAACGATTTTTGTTACATGTACTTTAAAATCGAAAAATATAGTTTCGAGTGCGATCGATTCCGTACCTGCGCACAACACTAGTTGCAGTAGGTCGCCTGTCCGCATGGAACGATTCAACATGGCGGCTTTTACTTCACAGTCACTTGCATGGCTACGTTATTACTAGTTTTAAATTTTTAATCTCACAAAAGTTTTTCACTTGTCGTACATATTTTAGCATTTTATAGTGTAATTTTTTTACTATGTTTAAAAATAAGTAAAGTTATTGAAGTGAAATAAGTGTTAAGAAGTCATTCTAGATCCTTGAGTGACCTTTTGAATGGACTTTCTTTTACCATATTGTTACGTTAGCATAATCTACTTGGCCGTATGAGTTTATATGGGATTACATGGACTTGAAAACTGTGATATAGTTTAGATTTCAGTGCCACATAGTATTTTTATTTAGTCAGATATTCAGGTACTGTGCAAGATAGAACTCCCACGTGGAAATACCTCACGTCTCTATTTATAGACTTCGAACTTGGATCATATAAAATGATAGGCGGGATTGAAAATCAACTGAAAATACCATACAAAAGAGTATGATAGTTTTAGAAGTGTAATTTACTTCATAAGTGGTTCACTGTCATTTCGATCTAGCTACAAATTTCGAGACGTAACTTTAGTGTTCTGCCATTTTGCTACAGACAAATCGTGTTGAATCTCTGAATTACGTCTTTTTATCTGTTATCTAACGATTTACATGTAAGCGAAATTCGGATTTTATAAATTTGGTGATCAAATTAAGGTTAACTCATGATTACTTTCATTATGTCCCTTCGTAAGTCAACGCTGTATAATATTACTCTACGCAGCCACTACAAGTACGCGGCACCCAAGACAGTGATTTATTATATTAATAACAATGCTGAAATCTCTATTTTCTTACGGTTAGGGTTAATGGAAAATACCTAATATATATACATTATACATCAGTAATGCAAATATTAGTTATTGTGTTATAAAATAGTTTCATTAAAAAATATATATACTTTGTTACTGATAAGTTGTAAAATACCATGCAAACATTTTGACATTGAAAGTAATTGTTTTGTATGATGTAGACTATGGGAAAGCTGTTTATAGTATTTGTCTCTGTATGTCTGTAGTATGTAGTAGTATATGAATACTCCAATATAATATGTATGTTTTTGAGCTTTAACTTTAACTTATTAATTTTTTGCAGAGATTAGTTCAGTTGATAGTGAACCAGATGCTATCAATCACCCAACTAGTCAAGTCAATCAAGCTGTAACAGAAACTAAAGCAACAAAACAAGTGTTACCTGCAACTGAGACTGAATCATCTAATCTTGATAAGAAGCCGGAGGTTGTGATTAACAAAGAGTCCACATTCCCGTCAAAGCAACTCCCCACTGCCACAGAATTATTATCAGCAAGTATTGAGAAAATTGCTGCAAAAGAACACCCCTCAGAAATTGATAGTTCCAAAAAAGAAGAGTCCAGTGCAAGCCAAGCTCAAGCTAAACTTTCTCAGAGCATTGCAAGTGTTGCCCGCACCAACCCTGATCCCAAGATGAAAGATATTAATCTTAACAATAAAACAACAGGTTTGTTAATCAACTTCATATTAATAAAATAATTTTATAAATAAATGGATTTTAACAAATTTTGTATTGTGGAAAAGCTTATTTGTCAGCAATTTTAATGTTTTTCATAACAAGTTAAACATGTTGATCAGAAGTATCATTTTTTATATTAAATACATAAAAAATTGGCCATATATCCAAGTTCAAAAGATTAAATGTGTTGGTATTTATCACATAAAATCCAGCTGTATTAGATATGTCAAAAACTAAACATTAAAAGGTCGACTGGTTAAGAATATCAACACGTTTTAAGTTTGCCTTTTATACAACAAGATCAATATATTAGAGTAATATGGACTGCATTTGTAATAGTGAGATCAGAGAAGAAAGAGTTAGATAGAAAGAAAGTGTTGGTAAAAGGCATTGTGACACTTTGCACTTGATACTCTCTGTCTAACTTGCAAGGGCTATAAGATATGTATGCAATATTAATACTCATAAAGATATGTAGGTAATATTGATAAATAGTTATGAGGACATAGTAATATTAAAATAGGTTAGTTTGGATGTGACAAACTTGTCTTTATTTTGTAAAATAGTGAATTAACCTTCGGCAGGCAATACTTACAAAATTGACAACAGTGGTGTTTAATTTACTAATTTTAATATTTTAATTAAGAGCTTTAGTGTGTAAGAAAATCAAAGTTTATTAGTATCAATTACAGTTGGAAATAGTATTGCAGTAATTATTGTTTGGTGTTAATTTTTTTTTGTTAAATCTAGTTCATAACAATTGATGGAATCAGGTATTACTTTGCGGAGATCCATAGCCAAATAAAAATAGAATAATTCATTTACTATTTCCTCAAAAGTTATGTGTAACTGTTGTAGTGTTCTTAAACAGAAAAGACTATATAGTGTTTAGTGCAGGAAAGGTGCTTACCTGAAGTCGAAGACTGATCACCAACAATATCCAAAATGCTATGCACTCAACGTATGCTTCGGTTCACAACCAATGCATCTACAGGAGAATTAGACCATACTTCACAACTGTGAAGTACTTCTATATTACCCAAATGATGAAATATCTGTTTACATTGACACATGCATCTGATTGAAATCTCTCTAATTAAAGAATAGATCGAGTGTTCAAAAAACATTAACTAATAAATATTTAATAAATTTTATTGTAGTGGGCTGATGGGTCACCTCTTGTCTTCTAAGGTTAAGATAGCTCTCCGTAGAATCAACGAATAGTTGATAATAGGATATAGTTGATAATATTTCTACAGTTTTGAAGATAAGCTACAGAATCTTTATTTCATAATCATATTAGAAAACAGACATGTATTCAAAAAAATTATGTTTGTGTGTTAGTTAATAATTTAGGAAGTTGTTGAACATTTACTGAATTTTTGATTCTGTTGACATATTTTATATCTATTGCATAAGATAACAAGCAAAGAGTGTGATGGAACGGGATAGGTTTTGTTTGCAAGGAATAACTGAGAAAGTAAATCATAAGTATCTTGGGATGGGAGCATATTTAAGTCTTTTTTTAGTTTTTGTGTATATAAAGTTTTTTGTTGATACCTGAAATTGCATTAGATCACTTATTTAAATGGTTGAAAACTATTTAGAATCCTGTAGACCATACATGTATTGTATTGCGACTATAAGAGGTCGGTTTATTGATAGTGCCCACATCTTTTAGGATTGTTGCTATAATATTGGATCTGAGGCAACATCTTGCATAACCTCTTAATCATCACTGCTTCGGTGTTATATTATTTGGGTTTCTTATGTGATATCACCTACTTCTTTCCATCAATTTTATTTCATGCAATTATATTATCTATTTACAACTGTTATGAAATGTCCTAATGGTAACCTCCTCCTCTTCAATCAATACAAATAAATGAAATATGGAATATCTGTATGTAATACAGTGTTCCTGCTGTCTGGCCACAGTCTAATTGTACATCTCCGTAACTTCTACAATATTAGTAGTGCCTTCAGCACTACAAATATTGTGCTCAACACATATTTTTTACTTTGAATTTACAAGTACTTTTTTTTGTGTACACATAATATTTAGCTTAACGACTTTCATGCTTGTTTATACATAAACACAATTCTGTTTTTGAAATACATTCTTCGATTTATAATTAGTCAGAAGGCACTATTATAAAAACAACTAGAGGATCTTAGACAGTACTCTGTAATCCGACAAATCTGATAGTCTGACATTGCCCTGCCAAACGTTTCATAAGGAACGGCTAAGGCTTCTTTTATTTTAGACATGTATAAAATAAAAATTTTAATAAAAACGCGGATGAAGTTGCGGGCGCAGCTAGTATTTTATATGAAACAAATATTTTTTATATACAAAATATGATAAAAAAATCTTAAATTCACAAATCCCAGAATTCACAATACAAAATGTTTCAGCTTATGTGCTTAGTAATTTCGTTAACTGATTTTATTGCCAATATTTCATGGTTATTTGTTAATAATAAAAGTTACACAGTGTATGTTTTTTTTATGTTCCGATATATGCATTATTTTTTTTCATTTATTTCCATTATAATGACAATTTATCAATCTTCCTACTGCCAATATTTAAATCATCTCTTGTGATTGCTTTGAAAATAAAAGTTATATCTTGTTTTTTGCTATTAAAGTTATCAAAACTAATTTAAAGGTGGTGTAAATTTTTAAGTTAATTTTACAGTTTTATCAGTTTCTTAGTTAGTTCTTATCAATTTTGTTCCTTGTTAACTGTAATATCCATTAATTAATATGGCTCTACTTACTGTAATTTTTATTAAGTAATTTTAGCACTTATTGAATTTTTATGCATAATTTAAAGTTAATTCAATAATGTTCATTTTAATAGCTTCAAATTTGAAATATACATCACTTAACTGAAACTCTGCAAATAAATTATTTTATATTTTATTTCAATAATTTTGATAGGTTAAAAAAATATAGAATTTAAATAAAAAATAATTTATATAGATCCTGACGCTGCCAATGGAAATACTACAGTTGAAACTGTAAAAGAAGAAAGCAATAAAAATGAAAAAGCTGTAAAAAATACTAAAAATAGCAATAAGAAAGCTAAAATGGCTAATAATGAAGCAAGTGAGCCCAAGGTTGAATCATATGAAAATGGAAAAGATGAGACTGATAAATCTAACAAGATCGAAGAGGAAAATGTGACAAAAGTTGAAGAATCTAATGAAAATGCAGAGAAATCGACTGGAGTTTCACCTCCTGTATTTGTTCCTAAATATAAATACTCGGATGGTAAGTATTCTTATAGAACCTTTTTATAAATATATCTGTGCTAATTATACATAGAGCAAATTATATTCTTGTGGTATAAAGGGTAGGCAGCGATACTAGTGCACATATTGTCAATAAAAATACAGATTAAAAATCTGATTCTGTCGTGATGGAATCTGAGCCTCATAGCTAGTAAGTCACTTTAGTGGATATGCTTTCCTACCAACAAGGCGTTCAACAACAATGGCATCATCGACAGATTTTCAGTTAAAGTCTCATTGAATTAAGTTCATTAATTGGTAGATTAAGGTTACAGAACTAATTATAAAAGACTATATGGATACTTATGAGGTTCAAGGTAATATTAAGTTTTAATAAAAACACATTTGGATGATATATCAAGATATCAATGGCTGTCATTTAAACCTTAGTTTAAAAAAATTCGCGATTTGAATCCCTAATTTTATTGAATCTAGTGAGCATTAGCTAACAGAAAGTTGTAAAAAATCATACTTTAAACAGCTGTAATAATTAAGCACACTCATCACCTATCACTTGAACAAGCCTAAAAAGCTGTGCGGAAAGATAATAATGACACAAATGTAAGGCTCTACATATTTTGCAATAATGCAGTATCAAGAAAATGTACATTTTTATTGATTTTTAGATCAATGGTCTCCACTTAACATGGCTGGGAAGAAATGTTATGATATTGACCTACTAATGCAGATAAAAGATGATCCTATGTCTAAGAACAAACCAAATGTTCCTCTATTGGAGGTCTGCAATGTTATGAGGGTAAGATTTTTGTATTGATTTTCATCAGTAAATAAGTATGTCGTTCATTCATTTTGTGCATTTGATGATTTTACCATTTTTGAGACATGAAAGATGCCTCTCATATAGCTAATGAAATTCATCTTCCATTTCTCTTAACTTGGCAATTTCCTTTTAGTTGTAATATGGATAGTAAGATAACTATCCATATTACAACATTTTAAATACGTGTTTGGTACTTTGAACATATTTCATTAATTATGATTTGGGATATCCAATATTTCAATATCACTAAATGTAAAAACTCAAATATATTTTCTACTTTTTTAATTTAAATTGTTATATAATTTCTAAAAATACTACGTGTGCAGTGTAAGTAAATAAAAGTGCAGAAAAAAAGTTGTAATATCTGATATTTATGCCATTCACTTGAGTTTTCAAATATATTATACTAAGCAGTTATTGATGCATTATTGTAATTGCAGTCAACACCCATACAAGAACCAATGATATTTAGTCCTATCTCACGACCTATGAACGATGCATTCTACCCCAACTTCTTGAAACTTCCGGGTGTTGGATCAAGAAATAATGTACCCAAAGAAACCAAGAAAGAAGGAAGAAATATGGCTCAAAGTAGTGAGTAAATTTTATCATAACATGTTGAACATTTAACTATTTGTTGCAGCTGCATTCATATTGCAAAAGGTTTTTGATATTGTCTTTGAGACAGGTTTGAAACTATTTCTATTCGGGATTGGCCTGATTGGATTATGAGAATCGGTCAAATTTTGTGTGCATATCGGGTAGCTCTGAGAATTGGCTGACATCTATTTTTCATCCTATTTTTAGCCTAATATATCCACTCCTATTTTTTTAAAATTTTTTAAGATATTTTTTATGATACAGCATATAAAAATACATGAAATCCTAAATTTTCATTTCCTTGCAATCAACCCCTATTTCTTATTTGTTAATTAAAAACTTTATTTTTTTGTGTGTGTATTTATATTATTTATAAAAACAGTTAATAAAAATAAAAGTTTATATGATAATGTGGAAATGATTAAGATTTATAATTTGTATGAAAAGGTAAAGGCAGCGTGAAGTTGACTCCGTCGGCGAGCGGCAGTGGCGCGCACAAGCCAGTGATCCACGTGTCCCTCTCGCTGCGGGAAGAGGTCAAGCTCAATCAGACGAAAGATGCCTGGAAACCATCGCGCCTCAAGAAAGACAGTCTCACAGAAGAAGAAGCTAAAACTCAAGTAATATTCTTATGTCATATTATTATTATTTTAAATAAAAATAATTATTTTACATAAAGAATACTTTAGTAAAAGTAATGTACATAAAAAACTATAATAATGGATGAAAAAAATCCGAACAATTGTTTAAATGGCTAAATTTCTATATTTTAAACCTCAGACTGCTTATTTCTCTGGGAAATGAAATTTGGCACGAAATTTTAATTTTAATTTACTAAAATAAGTACGTTTTTGAGAAAATCAATTGTGATTGTATAATATATGTCACGAGAAGGTATAAATTATGTAAACAAACGTTCAGAAGTTACGAACGTTTGGGTCAAAGGAAAAAAGATTTATTTTTTAAAAATTTAATAAATTATTAGTGAAGGAACTGCTGCAAACATCCGTAGAAAAATACGAATAGAAATAATAATTATATTATTATTATTCATCCATTCCATTATACACAAATACACAATAACAAATAACAAAAACG
>DVZL01008079.1:0-10429 GCA_018236625.1 Lasaia peninsularis
TACGTTAACGATTCTCGCGAACGCTGCCTAAATGGTTAGAGATGTATGGTTGACTTCTATAGAAAAGTTGTAGAACTTAATAATGCCTATAAAAAAGTCCGCGATAGTATAAACCAAACATTTATATTTCAGCCATTAAAACCACTTTTCTATGGAATAAAAGTAATTAGAATTATTAGCCTATGTTATCGTCTAAAATATTAATTAAATACTAATCCTTATCCAAATAAACTATTTATTGAGCAAGATTGTTTCAGTAGCTATCAATTACTTTTTATTTTATCCCAATCGGACAATCCATTCAAAAGATATTACGAATTTTAATTTGTAATTGGTATTAAAATGAATGATGGCCGCCGGCCGATGTGTGTAGCACGACTCGCACGGCGAAACTGCCGGGGAGGGGGGTGCACATCTATGAAGCAGGTTTCCGTTAAATGTCCACCCGTGCGAAGCCGGGGCGGGTCGCTAGTAGTAAATATTTCTATTCAATTCTAAATTTAACATTGAAGCTTTATAAAAGCGCTTTCATATCCAATTTTGGACTAAATAAAAATCACAATGTCCATGCTTGGGAACAATTTTTATCGAATAACGAACTGTAATATAATAGGATGGAGAACAAAATGGCGCTGAGAGCTTTTAATGTTTCCATTTTATTGTTGTATTGGATTAATTTTAGAAACCAAATAACTATTGATAAAAATCGTTTTATTTCTTTCTAATTGTTTTAATTTTAGCTGTCTGTGAATTGTTAACAAATATACACTCTTTTTACGACTCGCCCGGATTGGTACCACCGCCTTACCTATTCCTGCCTCAATAGCGTCAATGCTCGCCATTGTCGTGTTCTGGTTTGAAGGGTAATGTGGCCGGTAAACTTACTCACGCAAGAGGCTTACCACCGCAACCTCAGCTTGGCAACGCACCATAACCACCTTTGGTGTCTGTAGGCGACGTGTATTTCTTACCATCAGAAAATCCGTCCGCTTGTTTGCTTTCCAATATCATAAAACAGACAATTTTAATAGGATGGTTACCCCGACAAATTTTGATAGGATAAGACAGCGAACAGGCAGACGTGTCTCCTATAGACACCGTACATGTGGTCATGTCCCGTGGTCGATGTTTTAGACCTTATGTGCACCGCTAGAAGGTGTTACCGGCTACCTTACCTTTCGGACTCGAAAATTATGGCAGCAGGAATAGGTAAGGCGGTGGTTTCCTACCCAGGCAAATCGCTGCACATCACTCTCCTACGAGCTGCCTGGTTAAGAAGATAGTAGACACAGGCGACATGGTAAAAAATATCATCTGATGTTAAACGGGATAATACAATTTAATTATCATATATTTATATACAACAACAAAAGAGATTGAAAGAGGAGCAATTAATCCCAAGCATTTTTATAATCTACATATTCTGTAATATTATTATAACTTTATTTATATTTGATAAGTATTTAATACATTTTTTATATTTATTTTTAGGCAGGTATCTTTTATCTTAATATATTTGTTTTGTGGGAACAGACTTTGGAGCCAGTGACTTTTGCTGACTTCTCAGAAGTATTTTATACAAAAACATAGGTTTATTTAAATTGTTGTTATAATAATTTTTGTCTACGAAAAAGTAAATAACAATTTCACATTACATAAAATAAAATAAATGAAGAAAGGAAAAAATTAAAATCCTTTTCATTTACATATATGTTCCCTAATAAATATTATCGAAGGTAGGGAACAAGGAGTTCTGGCTTCTAATAATTAAAATAAATAAATAAATAATTACTGGACAAATTACACAAATTGATCTAACCCCAAAGTAAGCAAATTATATGCTTGTGTTATGAGTGTTAGATAACGATACTAATACATAGAAATACTTAAATATATACAAGAATAAATTTACTAAACACCCAGACCCGGAAATACAAACATCTATGTTCATCACACAAATGCCTGTCCCCGTCCGGAATCGAACCCGAGCCTCGCGGTTAGTCGATGCGGTTAGGCGTGTACGCTAGCCACTCGGCCAACGAGGCGGTCATTTACTTGGTAAAATAACTTTTTAACACACATATTCTGCAAATAAATAAATTTCATTTCATTTCATTTCATTACAAAAATTATAGCTTCTCGTGACGGGAAGTATAGTATACTCAAGAAATAAATATACAGACAATTCGTTTTTACATTATGATATATTATATGTTTTTGATGGGACCAAGTAGGTTTAGTAACAAACATACGTACCTACAACAGTTAATATTAAAATATTTTCGCATCAATGTACATTTTAACTTAACATCCTGTTTGTTATTACATTGTGTCGAGTCTAGTCTGGTGTCGATGTCAATATTAATCAGCATTCACTGAAGTCGCTGGAGCTTATCACTTACATAGAAACGCACGTAATCGCTACATAGTTGCTCTTTATGTAAATGCAAATATCGTCACGACAACGTTTGTCTTTTTAAGCGGGGCCTTTCTTAATATTATATTGATGAATAATTAGCAAGCACGAGCTGAATGCGCTCGAGCAGTGACTGACATGCACCTAGGACTAAGTTTCGTTTTCATCATTTAGGATACAGGCCAATAGGTAATATAACTTTATATAACATATATGTATTTAGAGACGATACTTAACCAAGGATATGTTTTATTAAACAGTAAAACATTTTATAGTTGTCTATCACGACGCCTAGCACTTAAATAACATATTATTCGTGTTTTATTTATCTCAGATGTTTCTCTGTTTTAGTAATTAATTATTTTTAGGGAGTATAGATAGTAGAGATTTAAAATGCTTGTTATTTTCTATTTTAAAACAAAAAATAAAAAAGATGTTTGTAATAAACTAGCGGCCCGTTATGTGCTTCGCTTCTTATACAGTGAAATATTAAAAAAAAATATGGCTGACAATTTGCTTTACTTGAAGGCCATCCAAAATAAAATGACCGCATAAATGACATAACAAATGCTTTTACTGTCAAAATTAAAAAAAAAAACAATTCGACAGCACAATCCCTATTTACAAAATGATCAGCCATTTATTGAATTCATTTGTTACAAAATAATGTGTTAAATGAAGAACCGCTCTACCGATTTGGAGCAAACTTCACATAAACCATCTACTAAATAGTCCGAACAAAGCCTAAATGTTTGGTTTAGATAGGTGACCCCGTTCTTGAGTTATAAAATTACAACGAAAAGTGGCATTGATTTTTATATATGTTACTGTGAAAGCACGAACTACGGTTAATTCTAAGATTTTCCAGTAAAACCTAAGATTTACCAACTCTTATTACTGCCATTAACTTGGTAAACCTTCGGATTTAAATCAGAGGCACGGTAAATGTTGAAAAAAACATTTTCCCCGTATTGTTCTGGGTCCTCTGTGTAGAATAGACCATCTGCCTTCCTACCAGGCAGCTCGTAATATGTGAGCATAGGTTAACTGGGTTAATACCAACATGACCACAGGTGGTACAGTGCTGTGCAGCAACTCGCCCGGGTAGGGGTCCACTACTCTACCTATTCTGGCCGCAATTACGACATTGTCGTATTCCGGTTCGGAGAGCAGGGTAGCCCCTCGACTTGCTTACCAGGCCTAAGATCCTGGCCACAGGATAGTGATGCACCAGCACAGATCCGTAGGCCGCGGTTGTCTCTTACCATCAGGAGAGACGTCTGCTTGTTCGATGTCTTATCCCATAAAAATACATGTCGTAACGTGCTCGGCGTGTTGTAAAAAGTTAAATATTGTTTACTCTACCTATTAATTAATAACAATTTCTTGCTTTTTCAATTTGCTAAGTAAGAGTATCAAATAATAAGTAAAATATCGATTCATTTAGATTAAGTAAGCGTAAACGTTATGCTTGTGAGAAGATATATTTATCTTTGTTATTGTTTACTGTTTTAGAAGTATTTTAAACGTGTTTTAAAATGACTAGTTACAAAAAATAATTATAATAATACCAAATGAAAATAATTTAAAATAGGATAAGATTTCACGAATTAGTAACCTAATAGATTACTGTCATATGAGACTTACATTAAAGTATGTATGGTTTGGATTAAATAAATGAATAAGAATTGCTCATTATTTTATTCCCAAAACTAGCATTTACCAGCTGCCAGAGGCAAATCTTAGCTTATACTAAATTTTTGTGGCAAAAGCCTTAAAAAATCATATTTTTTATAAATCCTTACATTTACCAACTCATGTCGGTAAATCCTAAGATTTTCTGGGAGAACCTAAGATTGACTTGTATACGGGCTTTTACAGTAACATATACATATAATATTTTTCTTACGGTTGCAAAAAAGTTTTATTTAAACTTATTATGAAATAAAATAAAAAATTAAACTCCTTAATTTTCTGTCGTCTGAACCTCTTTTAGTTCAAGTGATTACGAACATGATTGTATTTTTTTCTTTAGATAATGGAACATATGTGATATATTCAAATCGGTTCTTGATATAAACGTGATCACTGATCACAAAAAAGCTGGACTTAAAAGGAACGATAAAATGATTCAGCACATAACAACCGGACCGATATAAATGAATGTGGCAGTCATGTATTTCATATTTTAAGAGGATCATTTCTTCTTGATGCATACAACAACTATCAAAGTTAAACTCCTCCGCGTCGATTATTTAGACTTCAAATGTTTATTCAACAGTTATTAATTTGCAAGACGAGAAAGTGCGCTAAGAATGCCTCTAACTTCTCCAAAGACATAAAGGCTATTGTATTACACCAGTGGAACACGGTAAACTCATAGCACGCCTGAAGTCGTTCGGTTGTATCGTAGCTATTGACTGAGTTCTCGCGGACACGGTTTCGACAAACAACACTTATAAACTTGCAGTTGTCCAACTTTGTTTTACTTACAGGATTGAATGGCCCGCCACAGTTCAATCTTTTTATTTGATTCAATTTATTTTTGCCTGAGGTTTTGTCGGAGTATTAAAGTTATTTTGTTCTGTTTGAATTCATAAAATGAATAGTTAGCGTTTTTGAATTGTCGCGCTAGACACGAAAAATGTTAAAGATGTTGCACCAACTTAAGAATATTAATCCTATGTCATTTTAAATGACAGAGACGGCCTTTGTTGTACATTGTGTTAGTAAAGTTCCGGGCCAAGACACCTAATCCACCTAACTACAACAGTCTTATTCCACGAGCGGCTGGCGAGGTCAATAAAGTTTCCGCTGAAATTTATTTTGTTTGTTATTATTTTAGGCGCTATGTAAAAGCCTATATCAAGGCTCCATGATTGAATCAATTTCCGTCCGACAGCAATAAATTTCACGAGACACAAATATAATTTACAAGAAAACGGCAATGAAGACTAACGTCAGTAATAACGCGAACGTAAACATGTTCTTAACATTTCAGTACTGATTACTTCATGTTTTCAGTGCTTTTCTTTAAGATTATTTTTTGAGTAATATAAAGCAAACAAGCAGACAAAACGGTAAAGATATTAAAAGTGCGTTGATATCACGAGATTATTTCATAATAATAATGAATACGCATATAAAATTTGGTAAAAATTGGTTAAGCCGTTTCGGAGGAGTACGGTAACTAACATAGTGACATGAAATTTTATATATTAGATTAGCTGACCCGGTGAACTTCCTTTCATGTATCCATGAACATCAATCAAACGTTTGACAGATAAGAACAGTTTGTTTGGAAAAATTAAATTGACATTTTTAGTATTTTCCTTGTAATTTTGTTAAATTTTCTCTTCGTTTAAACCTTCCCTGGACTTCCACAAATATTTCAAGACCAAAATTAGCCAAATCGGTTAAGTCGTTCTCGAGTTTTAGCGAGACTAACGAAGAAAAATTCATTTTTATATATATAGAAGATAGAAATACAAACTGTTAAAATAACAAAAAAAAAAAAGAAAATTAATGTCAATTACAAAATGTCAATAAATTAATTTTAAAACAGAAAGAAGTCACAGAACTATTCACGGTCACGATAATTGTGACAAATAAAACATTCACGCCAGCCACTCGCATCCTGGAATCTCCCAGGTTGCGAGTGGATGGCGAGATACCTAGATCGTTTTTTTATTATTCGAAGGATCCATAAGTCGATTTCGAAAAAAAAATGTATATTCAAATAATGTCCGTTTGGTCACAAAGATAAATAAAGACCTATTTAGGCATTTTGTCATCGTTTACAAGCTCTAATTTGAAATCAGCGAGACGTGGAACGTAGCGTTTAGCATAGCCAATAAACCGCCGCCATTAATACAGTCCAAGACAAATAATGAATATGCATATCAAAGGTGTAACATGCAAAATATTTTACACCGCTATAAGCTTCGAGCGGTTTCTCCCACACTTACTCGGCACCTGATGATCATAGCGTAATATTTTCTTGCCACCTCTTACAGTTGGATATTAAGAGAGATTACGACTTTTCTTAAGATAAGATAATATGAACACGGCGTCGGCACAGGCCGTAGCGCTCTTAGAGGAATACAAAACTGTTCAACGATTTTATATTAATAAAATAAATTCCTGAATAAATGACATAAATTGATCTAACCCCAAAGTGAGCAAAGTGCATATTGTGGTACGGATGTTAGACACGATATTAATACATAGATATTATACTTAAATAAATATCGAGTAAATCTGGCAACCAATAGTTCTCATAGCCAGAGTTCCGCTACACACTTTTTTCAACGAATGTTCGGGGAATCGAGAAATTTAAAAACTGTAATCCAAAAATGTTATTGATAATGGAAGACAAACAAACAGACAAACGGTAATCACGGCCTCGTTAGTAAAGGCTGAGTTTAAGCTGAGTTACGTTCTCGACCTGAGGATTGTATGTTGGCAAGCTATGTCAGACTTGGGAAGTTTGCATCTTTTTATTGTCATATAACAAATATCATCTAAGTAATGTAGCAAACTTGTCTTAATGCAAATTTCGCGGGTAAAAATTTCTTAAGGAGGTTCTCTGTTTATTTTTTGTTAATATATTTGTTTGTCACAAATGAATAGCAAATAATTTCGTGACATCTATAATTATTTTAAATTAATAAGTTACTGATGAATTGGTGACGATCGCTCCTATCTATTTTTAATTTATTCACAAAGCACACTTCATATTCGCACCGAGTCAATTTATTTGATTAATTGGTTTGTGCAAAGATCGTAATCGAGTGTTTCGAATACATTTTTGTGTCTAAGCTGTGCTAACGAGAAATGTCATTCAGCCTTCATCGTTAGTGTGGTCAATACAAGTGTAAGGGCTGCCGGCAGCTTCATAGGTTTTAATAAATGTAACGAATGATTACACGCATTACAATGGTTCCGTGCCCTAAGGCTAAAAATGGAACCCTACTACTAAGACTCCGCTAGCCGTCTGTCTGTCACTAAGTTATAAATCATGAGCCGTGATAGCTGGAAAGTTTAATTTTTTACAAAATATGATGTATTTTGTTGCAGCTATAAAAACAGAATAAAATTAATATTCCAATACAAAAAATGACGTTTTTTTTCAAGATAATGGTACGGAACACTTTATGCGCGCACTCACTCGCACTTTGTTCCATTTCTTTGTTTTAATAAAAAAGTGACCCTTAAAAAGTTTTCATATAATATATTCGATTCACATAATTTCATAAAGTCAATATAAAATATTGTTGAATACATTATGTAAAGTAGAATTATGTCTAAAAATACATTATTATTGCGACTGTACCAATGTTTATTCTAATTCAATTAAAAAAAAAGATATGACGGCGGTCGCCGTAAAGTATCTCAGCCATAGCCCACAACAACAGACGTATTTAGTTAACGTGTCCCAGGCCATCGGCGACACGGCGCGACTCCCACACCATCACGCAATTACACCAGTTTACGAGCCACCCACTACTCCGTCGATGTTTGATTGACTTGATTTATTATTTCCTAAAAATCAAACTTCAATAATGATCGTCTCATAAATTAAAATGTACAGTCGGCGAAGTCGATGAATACGAATATTACAAGTTTTTGTTTAACTCGCATTGCTAGTGTTTGTGGGTAAAATATTCTAAATAGTCATGAGATTAACTTCGACGGGTTGCGCGTGCGCGTTACTTTTGAATCGATGGGCATGATTAGATACGAGTGTGTGCACCTTCATACTGTTAATATTATATTGTCATTCATCATTTTTTTAGCAACTTTATTAAATATATCAATAAAGTTGCTGAAAAAGAATTACAATCTGTTTTCGGTGTGAAAATGTAAACATACTGAGACATAATTCTTATTCCAACGCTGTATTTCGTTTTATTTAATTGTTTATTTATCACTTTATTTTATTACTTTGATACATGTGATATTAAAACAAATAATAAAAAATATAACAACCAAAAATACAAAAGGCGAACTTATTTCTGATAAAACATGTCTCACAGCTAACTCGGGAGAAAAACATAAATAAAAAGATTATTTATTATCAAATTCACGTAGATTCGAATGAAGTTTACTGCGATTCAATTTGGAAGCTGTAGTTAATTAATTATTCCTTTTGGTTTGACTAATCATATTTATTTTATTTATTTATTTATCTTTCTGCTAAACTATCATTACAGGTTTAACCTAATACGATAATGAAGCTAACATCATTTCCCAATTTTATAACATATAGCAAATAAAGAAATCTTTGTGAATTCAGTCAGAGAACAATGGAAAATGTCTGTCTGTTGGGCTATCCAATTTAAAATGTTTAGTGCGCGTGGCGCCACCTTTTGTAGCCTCGTCCTAGCCTTTGGAATTACGAAAAGATCTGGCTGGCGACGTCGCCATACATATCCACCTGGTACGTTAAAACAAATCTTTCCCAATATCTCCGGATGATGTATACTCCCCCTAATAATTTCGAATATAAACGAGGCAATGGCAAGATCTCTTCTTGCACTTAACTCGTTATACCCTACCATACCTAAAACAAATAAGGTTGGATACATCAGCGGATAAAATGAGTAAACTCCATAATATCTTACATATAATATCTTAAATATGTATCACCGAGCGGAAAAACTGCGGGAACAGTTTTTAATTTCCATTTTTACACAGCTGAAAATCGATCAAATTTCATTACAATCGGTCCAGCAGTAGCATAGATAACTGTTTAATTTTTTTTTAATTTCAAAATCTATGAATGTACTTTAATTTTTTTAAAAATTAAATAACGTCTTCTTTCAGCAAAATGTTCTGTCTGCTATGTTTAAGGTACTTCTTAAGGTGGGACGCCCTATATACTCCGCGCTCCCATAACTTTTCACCACTCTTACGCATCTGGCAGGATGACAGAACCTTCGCAACTGTCTGGCTCCTGAGAAAACATCATTACATAGTGTCTCAAACAATATATAAAATTCAGTTTTTATATTAAAGTAGAACTACAAATTACTATAGTTCAGGGGTGTCTGGCAGGGGGTTGCAACCATACGAAGTGTCTGGCAATGAATATTGTGAATTCTGATATTTCCACGAACAAAATATCAAAAAACTAAGTTTTATAAAATAACGAATTTAAGGTGGAATTTTATACACATTTGCTACCTGTTATCTGCCAAAGCACCAAAGGTACCATATGTGGGGATTGTTGGTACCTATACTAGAGGCACGTATGGAAGAAATTTCAGCTCTTATAAAATGACGAAGGTCTGACAGCCACGGGCTCTTGGACCAATAGTAAGTAATGGGCCCTGTACGGATGGCGGTGGACCGTGTACTAGAACAGTACCTACACCTGATGGTAAGTGATTACTGCCGCCCACGAACAACCGTAATAGTCGTATCACAATCGCGTTGCCGACCTTTAACAAATCAGTAGGTACGCTCTCTTTTTGAAGATTATTAAGTCATATTGCTTTGGAACACCGCCGCCGACAAATGATTCCAAAATCGCACAGTAGATGACCGCCACGTGTCAAGGTGGTGTGAGTGACACTTTAAATTTTGTCGCTAGGACTTGTTGTAGAATTGAGCAGCAGATATATGGTTGAAAGAAAGTGTCAGTGCAAAAATGAGAAAGGGCATGCTGCGACGGTTTAGTCACGTGGAAAGAATGAGAGATAAAATATTGAGATATAAAATGCGGGTGTCGTGGGCTGTAAGTACCGCTATCCGATGGTGGTGTTACGAGCCTCCGAATAATTATATGAGCTAGGTTGACATCAAAACCTCTACCGAACCCACAAGGGACCTGGCGTGGAGATATGTATGTACGAATACTCGTCATTTCATTATCTTCCCAAACCATTATGATGCATGTTCAAATGAAAAAACACAAACGTAATAATAGTAAAAAAAAAACTAAAAAAACACGCTTTTATTGGTTGTACAACAAAAAACTAGAAAATAATTCTAAGTTATGAAGAGTTC
>DVZL01008080.1:0-10429 GCA_018236625.1 Lasaia peninsularis
AAAAACTTATAACATAAGTGGATCTAGCAAAAATAAATATTAACTAAAATGTATATTACGCATTTAAAATAATAATAGATATATATTATATAAGATAAAATAATAATAAAATAATAATAGATATATTATATATATCTATACATTTTTCTACCCTCCCAAGGGCGTGCCCCTGGTTGGGAAGTCCTGGACTAGAAAATATTTTATTTTACATAGACCTTACAAGCGGTTCTTGTGACGCGTCTATATAATTTTAAAATTTACCACCTGATTGGAACGCGGCCGCTAGTGTTTAGCGCGATCTCAACAACCTCTAACCATTTAAAAAAACCTGCTCTTGCGAGGTCCCTCACACACACTGGGTTCCGTACAACAAAAACGTAAAAAAAATCGGGAATATAATTTTAATGTATAAAAAAATCGTGTCACGGTGATTTTGACTTGAATTTTGTATGTAAATACACTTATTAGGTTTCTATTTCTTCTCAGAATAGGTTATCTGTAAAAACGTACTCTCGAAGTTGTCCAGGTCAGTTTATGTTTTTATTTGTTTTCAACGGAACATTTTTGTTTTTATTCGATTATAGCTTACAGTGTGAAGTATATTTGCTGATTCGAATAACAAGCAGGGGAATTTCATTGAACGTCGCTTCGTAATCGAAAACCCAGCAAAATCTATTTTTATGTCAGTCTCGTATAAAAGATTTGTTCGAGTGGGCTGGCGCGGGTGAAGAAATATAGACGTTTATTGATAATTGAAAACATGACAGCTTTTTACGATTTAAATTTGGAATATTTACCTACATTTTTGGAGTTTAGTAACATGATTAGTCAATGATATTAGGTCCGTCGCCATATTGGGCACAAGAGAACCATAAAAGTCAAATTGAAGATAAATTTATCTATTGTTCTGTTTAATGTCCAATACTTTTTTATTACATAATGATTATTAAACGTAATTAATGATGTAATGATTATCTTCAAAATTACCATTTATCAAGTACCTAGATACATATTTATTATCAATACATTTTCACAGTGTTGGGTCTGGAGAGTTTTAAAGAATATGAGTAAAGTCCATTCTTTTAGATAGTGTCGGTAAACACGCGCACGGATCCTTTGTCTACACGGCGGCATTCCTTGAGATGTGCCGAGGCGGCGCGTATAGAGACGACCGTATCTAAGCGAACGGATTTAACAGCTTGTTCGCCGAGCGGCAAAAAATATCCCTTTATTAAAAATGATTGGCACGTCCAGGTTAACGTACACGTTAGGTTAGATATAACATTAAGAATATTTTAAGATCCAACGTATTTATTTAATAACATATAAACATAAAAAATGAAATCAATATAATTAATAGAATCAGGCGTTACTTTGCAGAAATCCATATTTAAATAAAAATATAATGGTATTTTGCAATTCCACCAAAAAACACAGTGCGACTCGATCAAGCAAGACACACATATCAACATACGTTTTGCCTCGTAACTGAAGCATCTTTAGAAGAAATAGACTGCACTAAACTCTTAAATACGTTCAACAATATCCCGGGTTTTTACACTCAGAAAATGTACTTTAGATACGCATTGGTACGCGGCTAGATTTGAACCTGGAATACCAGAATGGAAGTCCGAAGCGCGTACCACTAGGCCATCGAGGCTATCCTTAATGCTATGTTTACGACTCGAATAAATCCACCAATGCTAAATAATTGCAGTAAGTGGACAAGCGACCTGAATTCACTGGAAATGTTTGACGTTGGTTGCGATGGCGACCGTCTGCGATAAGTCAGTCTGTTTCTTCGCCTATGTGAATAAATATACCACTATTTATGCTGTTCTCATCCTGAAATATCTAGGCTACAAGGGAAATTATTTTATTTTTTATACGTTTCTAAAATAAAAGTAGCCTAAGCCGTTCCTCCTTACGTTAGCTGTCTGCCAGTACAGACAGACAGACGGACAGATAGACATACAAAAATTCTAAAAAATGTTGTTTTGGTATATGTTCCCTTGTAAATATACAAATTTAGTAAAAAGCGGTTATTTTAATATTACATACAGACACTCAAATTTTATTTATTTGTATAGATAATACTTGGGTCGGTTACCTATTTTAGGGGATTTGACTAGAACACCAGTTTTTAGGAAAAGCGACTGCCATCTGACCTCAGTAACCCAGAAGGGAAACTAGGCCCAAACCTCGATTAGATCGAATTCAATGAATTCAGGTTTCCTCACGATATTTTTTCTTCACCGTGAGAACACTCAGAAAATATACATAAGTTAGAAAAACTCATTGGTACATGGCGGGGTTCGAACTTGGACTACTCCGTAGCGCGTACCGCTAGGGCACCGAGGTTCCGATATAAAATTATACTATAATTTAAATGAATTAGAATTCAAAAATCACCGTCTTCAACATTGTTATCACCACATGATATAAAACAATAACACGTATTTTGATGCGGTTTTTAATAGATAGAGTGTTTCAAGAGTAAGGTTTATAATAATGTATACTAGCTTTCCACTCACGGAATTTTAATGTAGTTGATTAAAAAGTATCCTATGTTTTATTATCGCGTATTAGCTATATTACTGTTAAGTTTTATATAAATCCGTCCAGTAGTTTTTACGTGAAAGAGTAACAAGCATCCATATGTATGGATGCTTGTACATCCATCCATACTTACGAGCATGTATGTACATCCATCCATACTTACGAGCTTTCGCGTTTACAATATTACTAAGACTCCGCCTGCGGTTTCGTCCGTGTGAATTATTATAATAACACAGATAACTTTTAGAGGGCAGAAATTATTCTGACTTGTAATACTCTCTTTTGAATATAGTCGGTTAAAAAGCCTTTGTTCTTCCTCAAGGTAAACTCTATCTCTGTACCAAATTCCCTCAAAATCGGTTCAGTGGTTTAGGTGTGAAAGTGTAACGCGTTTATAATATTAGTAGGGATAATATTATAGTATAAGGTAAACCGAATCTGATCAGTGGATCATAAGAGATATAAAAACTGTTGAACGTTTTGTTTTTATATGTTAAATATTAATTTTTCCCGCGTCAGTTCCACGCCTCAAATCAATTACGGATTCTGAACGAAAAGCATGGATATTGGTTTTAGACCAATCAATACTCGCCGGATCAAATTGCCCTAATCACTCTTGCATACTAATGAAGACTCGGTGCCTCAGTAGTTAGCGTTACGGAGTTCAATTCCAGTTGTACGGGTTTGAATCCCGCCATGTACAATGAGTTATAACTTAAGTACATTTTCTGAGTGCTCTTACGGTTATCGCCTCTGTGGTGTAACGGTACGGCTGTCGCCTATTAAGACCGTAAGGTCCCGGGTTAAATTCCCAGACCGGGCATCTTTTCTTAAAAAATGTTTTTCAGTTTATTCTGAGTAAGCATTACATTTCCCGGGATTGGAATGTATCCGAAGTGGCGATAGGCTTGCCACCTATCACATTATGGCCCCTAGTACATTGGCTAATCGTGGGTGTTCTAGTATACCTACTGGACCTATCGTGGATATACTAGCACACCTATGCCTATTCCTTCGGGGATAATAGGCGTGAAGATGCTTTTTTTACAGTAAGGAAAACATGTAAATATTCGACTTGTGACATCCCTTTAGATTAGTTAGCCAACCCCGACATCATATACGTAAGAGCCCTTTTTAATATGTGCATTTTAAAATTTACATTCGTGTAATTACGGAGAACGGAACCCTAAAAACACGTTAACGAATTGAGAACCTCTTCCTCTTTTGAAGTCACGGATGACAGTATCGAAATGAATCTTTGAAACAATACGACTAAAGTTGAATCGTCGTATATCGCGGGGATTTATGGCTGATGAAAATGCGTTTTCACCTGGGGACGTGACGCTCGCTTTGAGATAGAAGCGTCACGAGTCTAATATGATATGGCGCTGGAAATGTATCGCAGATTGATAGATGCTCTCAAATAAGTGTTACATATAAGATACTCAAAATTTTACGTATTTTGAAGGAATAATCGAGAGATATTAATACAGTTTTACGTGGAAAACAAACTTATCATAAAAAAAGCGTCTGAGTGCGAGTCGACTAAATAAATTTGGAATGTCTGTGTGTAATATTAAAATAACTACTTTTTATTAAATCCATACCAATGTAAATTATGTTTACTAAAACCAAATTTTTTGTCGGTTTGTTTGTCCGTCTGTCTGTCTTTCTGTCTGTCTGTCTATCTGTCTCTCTGTCTGTCCGTCAGTCAGTCAGTCAGTCAGTCAGTTTGTTTGTTTTGTCTGTGTGTTTCTGTGGCTAGACCGATTTTAACTACTTACTGTTTTATTACGGGCCCCATATCGCACATTGAGGACCCGACATAGTCCACTAAACGTTTTATACCTCTGTGTACCCTTTCGAGGATATAGACGTGAATAAATGTTTTTAAAATTGTGTACCAAGTCGATAATGTAGCTAGTGTATATTAAAATTAAGAATACTGGATGGTAATAAAATAAATAAACATTTTTACGACAATAACCCCGAAGAGAGAGACAGAAGTAACATATTCACCCACGAATAGCCGACGATAATAGATCACATGATATGACATGTGGTATGTCGCCATATCGAATAAACTGAAGAAAATCATAAGAAGGAAATCCTTGTGTATGGAAATATGGAAATGAAGTTTTCAGTTCATTCAACAAAAGCTCGAACTTGTATCTCAAGGATTTACGGCTAATGGATATATCTTCCCATCTGAGAATCAGACGCTTTGTGATAGAATATTCACGAATCTAATATGATTGTAGCTGCGAGTGTTGATTGATACAGATTGATCGATCCTCTCAGTACTACTGCTCCGTCATAAAACACGATTTCTGTATTGCGATTGGTAAATGTTCAAGTTACTATGTCCATGACATTCCCGTTTTTTAACAAAAAAGGAAAACGGGCAAGCACTTGATGGTAAGTAATTACCGCTGCCCATGAACAACCGCAATACTAGGGGTAATACGCTCTTTTTTTAAGGTAATTATTACTCTGTAGGTACTTACGTATTGCTCTGGGAACACCGTTGCCGACAATTGATTCCACAAAGACGTAGTACGTGGCAAAAATTGCCTACAAATTCGTACATACAAGTCTCCACTATGTTAGAAGTTTCGCTGTAAGCACTTTTCTAAAACGTAGTTTGTGATTAATATTTTAAATACATTAGGCTTCAAAATACATTTCACATTAAAATTCATTTATTCACTTCTATGATGGAGCGTAGTAGTGTGTGTGTTTGAAGGTTCGGAACCTGGGAAGGGCAAGTTGTTTATATGAGTTTTTTTAGTTTATCTGAAAAACATAACGTTGTCTGATATTGGATTTGTGCCCGATGTGCCGACGGACTTGTCACCTGTCACACCATGAAACCTAATATGATCGGTTAATCGTGGGTGCATATTATGTACCTCTGCCTACCACGTCGGGGATATGGGCGTGACGATATTAATTTCCACCGGTGTTTGCAGTATTCCTCACGGCACCGGTAACTTAATGCACGTTTTGCAAAATTCCACGCTTTAAACTCTATGTCACGGGAAAAGTGTGGAATATTTGAAAGTTACAGTTTGTTTTAATTCAACATCAAATACTTCGGGCGCAGTCTCGCTCTCGATCTGAATGCAATAAAGCGTATTTCAAGTGGAAAAATTTTAGATAGCTACCTGAATAGATATTAATGCATTTATATTCGAACCACCATATTCACACGACGATATACTTATAAAATGAATTGAAAATTACTTATTTTCATTGTGTTTTAAAACGATGTCACAAAAAAGGAGGAAATAGGAATTAGACCGAACAAGACGACTGCTTAAAAATTAGTGAAAGTGTTTAACATTAAATTATTTTTACAATTTTATTTAAGGAGTGCGGTTTTTATTCTAATTTGGCTCACAAACAATGCACGTTTTGCAATAGTAATCGCTTCAAACTCCATGTCGTGTGAGAGGTGCGGAATATTTGAAAGTTACAGTTTGTTTTAATTGAACATCCAATACGTCGGGCGCAGTCTCGCTCACGATTTGAATGCAATAAAGCGTATTTCATGTGGAACAACTTTTTGGTAACAAATGAAACATTTTCAATGATATTTTAGCAAATTTCACTCAATTATAACTGACGTGGGAGTTATAAAATGTTCTATCCTATTTCTTTTTCATAGTGACTGTGATATTATTGTTTTTATGAAGATTTTATTTATTATATGTTTCTGTATATATTTTTTAAATACGATAAGATGGCAAACTCTCATACCAATTGCCAGCCCGGTAGATGGCGCTGCTGATTCTAGTGAATACGAATTTTGCCGGGTCCGATGGTAAATTTTAAAATTGTATAGACATCACACGAACCACTTATAAGGTGTATGAGTTACAATTAATATAGTCAAGTGCATAATCCTGAAAGATAGGCAGAGGTTATTATGAGATAAGTGGCAACCCGCCGCGTTATCGGGCACAAGTCCAATCTTTGGCAAGTTTCTGTGTTTTAGATAAACTTTGCTATATATGAAATTAAAAAAATCTATTTAATTTTAACACTAGCTGTCCCGGCGAACATCGTACCCCCTAACAGTCAATAAGGGTCGCGTTACCTCTTAGCTGTACTAATTTAGGCTTTGATGAACATAATACAATGATATCTAATACCTTTAAACGGCTACAATGATTTTATTGAAATTTTGTATATAGGAAGTTTCGGGAGCGATAAATCGATTTAGCTATGTTTTATTTTCAAGTTTCGTTTATTAATCGTGTTTTCATTAAGTAGACACCTATATCGTTATACTACAAAGCTAAATTTCACTGACATTTACGAAATCAGAATAGCTCGGTTGGTAAACTGGGCGCCTAAAATGCAGGAAGACCGGGTTCCGGGCGATTGTTGCTTTTATTTTTCTGAGAAAAGAAGGAACTTTTTGTGTTCCTGGAAGCTCTAAAGAAACAAAAAAAACATTGTAAATTATGTCAAATACAATTCCAAAAAAAATAAATTGAAGAATCTACTCACAAAACACCGAGCAAAGCTCGGTCACCAGGCACTAAAATAAATATGAATATAGATAGATAATATATAAAATATTATATATATTATGATGAATAAATACAGAAAGAGAATAAAAATTTAATAAAATACAAGAATGAATTTTTCGCTGACCTATAGTTAAACGTTAATTTACACAAAATGAATTTCTGAACGCACGCTTAATTGTTAATCATTTGTCATTATTTCTGAACGTACGCATAAATATTTGAGAAACTTCTATGTATATACTTAATGTAATTTTCAACCTTTAAAATTATTTAAAAAAATACAGAGAATAGTTTATTCACCATTTTTAAATAGTTTACACAAAGTACATTTCTGAAAGTATGCATAAATGTCAATTATTACTTACACTAGGTATTTGACAACAAATGTTTTAACATGTACTAAATAATGATTCATCTTTCATAATGGAGAATGTTACTAGGTATGCCGAATCGCTTGAAATTGTATGTCAGTAAAGCCTATATGTATACAAATATTTTATTGTAGTCAAAAATACCTAGTAGTTTTGTTTTTATAGGCATTCAAAGTTTCGAAAAATATCGAGTCTCGCTTTAGCCACTAGACCGCTTATGACGCCAGGACATAACGAGCCGCGCGGATAGTAGGTGTAGCTTGTATTTTGTTGTGTTAATAACACGCAGACGAACTACATGTTATTAATAGTCTAAGAATAGTAAATATTATTTGATTAATAAAATGGAAGAAGAATTCGAAAAAGGGCAATCGGATAATCTATCTAAAATAGATGGATTAATGGTTGCGCATTATTTAACAACAACTAGTGATTTTGTTGCCGCCGAAATGCGAGGAATAAAAATACAAAGGTAATAAAAATAATCATTACATACTATAAAACAAAGTCACTTTTTTCGTCTGTCCCTATGTCCTCATTAGGGAGTGAGCCAGACTGAGCGTGTTATACGATGACGTCACACTGTCATTGGCCGCCCGCATCTTTGTTTTACTTCTAAATCGAAAAATAATTGACGTGTCGAAATAATGCTTTCACTAGTATATTTTATTTTTCACAGAGAATATGGAGTGCTAATAATCAAAATTAGTTAACATTCTCCATTATGAACTCATCGAGTTTTCGTTGTTTTTAAGATGTATTCTTCTAATCGGGGCGGAGACAAATCCAAGGAATCAAAAACCATAAAAATTGGTCCAGCATATCTCTAGTTATCAGTGATATATTTTATGTCAATGATACCGAAAAAAATATAATAAAAATATAATATAGCTTCATATTTCGTTAAGCAAATGTAATATTTAAGCACGTTTTCCAATATTAATCGCTTTATGACCGGTCCATTTGTCATGTGAGAGGTGTGGGAAATGTTTCAAAGTTACAGTTTGTTTGAATTGAACTTTCAACACTCTGGTCGCAGTTTCATCCTTGATTCAAATGAAATAAAACATAAGTTCTCAAAGGGTTAAAACGGGACCTTATTAATAAGACTACTGTCCGTTTGTCTGAACGTTAACAGGCTGTATCTCATAAACATCACTGTTGATGAGATGCAGTTGATATTTTCAAAGAAGTACTTATGTTGCAGCTAAATAAACGAAATAGTAAATATTTAAGGGGCTCCGATACAACGAACGACCAGACCTAACCAATAGATGTCGCTAACCATACTTAGATCACGCTAAAGACAAAGAATTCTCTCGATACATCCTTAGAATATACAATAACATATTCACTTCAAATTAAACAATCACATTGGAGTAGTACGTGTATGTACGAAACGTGGTTTTCTGTTACCGTTTTCATAAACAATAGATTCGCAATGGAATCCTTCGTACGCAAATCCAATACGTAGTTTTCCAATTTTGAAAATAGAAGAAAATATTATATATTTATTATATATTTTTTAAGAATAAATATGTTTAAGTAGTGAATTTTATTTCACTATTATAAAGGACTATAATAAAAAAAAACGTTTAATTAATTAAACATATTTCAATATCAATTGCTTCAAATCTTATTTGTCATGTGCGAGTTGCGGAGTGTTGAAAAGTTACAGTTTGTTTTAAATGAACTTTCAAAACTCCGGGCGCGTCGCCCCACTCACAATCTCAATGTAACAAAATGTAACTATTTCCAAAATTTTATTACAGCAAACCAGAAAGGGGTTATTAAATTTTTTTATTTATATTATAAAATAATTAAAACCTGTTTTTTATGTATATATCTACATATAAAAAACCGCCAAAGTGCGGGAGGATTTGCGCACGAAGGGTTCCGTGCCAATATCTATGGAAATGACAAAAAAATCTCGTTGGTTGTATGGAAGCAGCCTTTTTTTTAATATTTTATTATTTTTTTAGTTTTCGTTGTTATAGTGGCGACCAGAGTAGTAGAATTAAATCATCCGTGAAAAAATCAACTATTTAGTTACCACGGTTCATGAGATATAGCCTGGTGCCAGGCAGACAGACAGACGGCGGAGTCTTAATAATAGGATTCCGTTTTATCCGTACGAAACCCTAAACTAACTTGTTTGATGGTGTCACATGACTTGTGTCGTACAAGTCATGTGACACGGATGGAACAATTTTTATCATTTTTGGATTTGTCTTCGTCTTGAATAGGATAATAACTATAAAACATTTAAAAATTTAGAAAAATGCTCACGTAGAATAATGGTACTAGTATACTGGCTACCCCACCCTCCGGACCGGAATACGACAATGTCCTTATGGCGGAATGGGTAAGTCAATAGATCCCTGCCTAGACGAGTAGTTGCATTCTACCACCAGTGGTCATGTTGGTATTGACCCAGTTAACCTATGCTTGCCTTAAGAGCTGCCTGGGTAGTAAGGCAGTTGGTTTATTCTACACAGAGGATCAACACGAGGAAAAAACTTATAATATAGTAAGCTTATATTAATTGCAATTGGTAAGACTTTGGTATTTGTTTTATATTTATTTCTTAGAACAGATAAAAAGTTCCCTCCAATATCTCGCTAAATATTAAGTATTGAATATCTTTATCGTTTTATGAAGACCTGTCTTTCTGACACTTTTTATTCGGTAAGTAGAGACCCGTGTCAAACGCCCACTTAAAATATTTACGAATCATATATTCAGACAGTTTTTCCCATACTTGTGTAAGATACAAATGAATAAAGTTTTTAGTTTTGTTTGGAAGTATATCTGCTCAGTGGTGTGTTAGGACATTTTGTTTTTTATCTGATTAAAGGGCGGATGTGTTGGTCCGGGTTCCGTTGTAGAATAGGCCAACTGCCTTCCACCCAGGCATCTCGTAAGAGGCGAGCACAGGGTCTATTGTCACCAACACCG
>DVZL01008081.1:0-10429 GCA_018236625.1 Lasaia peninsularis
ATTATTTATTTGCCGAATATGTGTGTTTAAAAGTTGTTACAAAACAAAAGTTTTAATTATATCAACATATTCTACCATAATGTTGTGTGCAAATATTTTAACACTTAATTTATATTATTAATTAATTATAAATCTATATATTATATAGTAACACTAAATATCTTAATATTTATAAATATTGTTTTCACCCAACTTATTTTCTAATCTCTAGTTAGTACCTTTAGCTTTACGGTTCGGTACATCCCTATGTCAGATATACGATGATGCGAGGAGTTTTATTGTTAAGGTTGTCCTCCTCCGTGTTCTGCTCGTGAAATGTACACATTTTCAGCTGGGTGGGTGAATTTGTCGCGGACGCGGTCACCGACGTAAAACTATACGCTTTAGTGTTTCCCCCTTCACAAAGAATACCGCCTGCAACGCGGGCGGACACAGCTGCGACTTGTTTTTACCGTGGATTGTGAAAACACGGTGTAAAGCACAAGCGGGGGCGGGAGCGACGAGCCTAACAAATTTTATCTTCCATGAAATAAGGTTTCGCTCTTGCGTTTGGCTGTATGGTTTTACCTCAACGTCGCAAATGCCCATTAGGGAAAATATATGTCACAAACACTAATAGCGTAATTTAAATAAAATTAACTGGATGGGTGTGTAGCTATCCATATATTGTAAAGCAAATTGGATTTAGTGTTTCCTAAAACACATAGACTTGAATTTGAAACATAAGAATATAGCTGCGTTATTTTTTTACGGAAAAAATGAAATGACACTTAGCTGGAAACCCACCCCGGTTACTAGCGCTATTATCGATGTATATCAAAGCGGATGGGTTTAAGTGTTTCCTAAAACCATGGGTTAGATAAAACATAAGAAAACACAGCTGCATTGTGTTTTTACCGCCAACTGCGAAGACACGGTGTAAAATTTAAGCAAGCGCGTGAGCGATCCGCAAAAACAATGTGTTGTTTTAAATTTGAAAAAAAATATATAAAACGTAATGAAAGACATGTTAAATCAATAAACAATATTTTAGAAGGTCTAAGTTCTTTTATTCCCGTATTTCATTAATTTTTATTCTGTCAGCAAATTATTGTTATTTTATTGAAATAACAGTTTTAGGTTTTGTAGCATTACAGTTACCTATCCCAATGTTCTCTGAAATATTTTAATGTAAACAACTGCTCTAATTGTTACAGTTCTGTTTTTAATTTATCTTTAAAAGTATGTACCTACGAGACCTCGTATGAGATATCTGTTAGAGTATCTTTAGGTTGACTTTACGAAATACATTGTCTATTTTTATATTTACAATCACTATAGTGATTGTTATTAAATTTAATTAAAACGCGTATAAAATCAATAATTGTAAAACGCGTATAAAGTCAGAATTCAACACTTAAATCTTGAGTGCTTGTTGCTATCACTATATGGAAATTTAGATAAAATTGCTTTAAGAAACTTCCCTGACTAGTGATGGAATAATAAAAGGAAATCCTACAATTAGGGTGGCACGTTTTGTATCAAATATTAACACGTATGCGTGGCTCCTGCAAACGGTAATGTTTTTTGTCTAGGACGTCTTCGCGAGTGTCTTATGATACATTATTCGCGCGCGGAAAGGGGAGCGCAGATGGGGCACGGTTTTAACGTAAATTGAGAAAAAGTGCATTCATGCGAGTATAGAAAAGTGTGGTACCATGATGGATTAATACTTTAACATATACAAATTGTAATTTAGCTAGTAAGAAACTTATAATAAAATAACCTATCCTTTCATTATATATATTATTTTCATATAATAAACATTCTGGGTGTTATAAATATGTGTGTTTTTTATAATTCAACTATTTTGTGCACTTTTAAATTACTTATAGGAGGGATATACTTTTGTTTTTTTTTTTGATTATGTTGACTTTTCGATCGTCTTGTGCAGTGACTATAACAGTGCGGTACCTAATTTTTTTAAACATATATATTTCACATTTTAGCTTAGTATGCTTTCACCTTTGAGCCCTTCTTCACTTTCCATCAGGTGAGTTTAGTTTAGGTTTTATCAAAAAAACACATGCTTGTTGCCATTTATTATAGCTACATAGTAATATTATGTGGACTAACTAATAGGCGGCACAGATGACAAATACAGTATTCGAAACGGGAGGGGTTCTAACCTTTTTTTTTGAATTGTAAATTGCTGTATACGTCTTAAGGACTTTTACGACGTCACCGAGCTAGGGGGCATTTATAGGGGCTGAATTGGAGTATTCAGCTAGAATTTAACCGGGTGGGGTTTGATCCTTCCTCAGGGTGTCTTCAGTGAGACCGAAGCTTGGCTTAGGGCAGGGTTGTGCTTATCAAGGGAGGAAGTTGTGGCAGTGTTTCGCTCTGGGCGTAAAACGAATCTACTCGTAGTTATCTCCGGTAGCGACAGTGTCTTTACAGCGAACAGCGGGTGTACTGAAGTTTACGGCATACGGACTAAGTCATCAGATCTTTAGAGTCTGCTCATGCCACCGCTATAAATCCCAACTTGGGCTAGCGTCAGTGTATTGACGAGTAGCGCCCGCGCAAATACCGCGGTGAAATGACTCACGCCTCACGCGGAACGGACAGGGTCGGCCGCGGACGCGACAATCGAGGTACCTACGTAACATGAGCATGACCTGCGGTCGGTGGGGAGAAACTTTAATTAAAAACAAGTTTTTAACCGACTTCAAAAATGAGAAGTTTCACTTTTCTATTGTAGTTACTTGTTCCCATCGCTATCAGTTCTGACCCGGAAGTAATGCGTTATGCAGTACAGCTAATGTTACATAAATTGAGGTTCTCAGACTTCAGCTGTAACAAAAAAAATACTCCATTCCTGAGGGTGAAAATGGAGGACATCAGTTTCGAATCTAATTTTGTTTAAAGTTTAGGAAAAATAAAGAAATAGCAAAAAAATTTTAGGTGCACACGCTTATAAGCTAAGGTTACCATAATAAAACTAAGAATTATCGTTAAAAAACACAATTAATTTTAAACAAAAGCTGTACAAAATTGTGTGTAAATCTATTAGACTTTTGAAATTACGGATGCCCTAAAACAAGTATTTCATTAATAAAGTAAGAGCTCTTACATTTAGAAAATCACATCTTAAAGTACAGCGACAAAATTAATAGCCTCTGACTATACAACCGACTAAGCGGCACTCCTGCTTAAAGTGAAATTCAAGATCCAAATCAGATCTTTACAAGCGTTTAAAACATGTCAACCTTCGTAATATCATCACTTAACAGTTGAATGCTAAATTAGCCTCATTTTCATAAAGTGAACCCTAACAAACGAAAATAAAGTCCATTTTTCAACCACCCGTTAAGGTCAATGATAATAACAACAGTGCAAAGAAGGACTATTAAAGAGAGATCCCTACGAGTGCGGGTTTTCGTTTAAATTGCAAAGTTTACATGAAATGCTGGAGGCCAAGTGTAACTGGTCGATTTATTGAGTCGTGTCGGGAAGTTTTGCAGATATTGAAACGAATGGCGCCACCTGTTGAGCTCAGTTTGCAACTTTGTTAATAGCTCTACCTATTTGGAGAATGGAGTGATAGCAGTTAATAAATTTTACGAGTTATGATTTTATTATGATATATATTGTTATGAGTCCCTCGCGACGATTTATTTTGTATTAATGATGTATGTTTTCTTCTTTAGATCGGTGAATCTTGAGGCATTGACATAGTTATTTATTGTAATTGAAAACGGAATCAAACTTTTGTTTCTAGCGTTAAAAAAATTGAATGTTGTCATCATTAAAAATTTTACTAGCATTAAAAAAAGCAAAGTAACAATCATTAAATTGTATATTCTGTCTTCAAAATCGCGTTAAACCTTAACGTTATAATATTTATGTTCACTAACACTGTGACTTGACAAATAATCTACAGATGACTGACAGTGGCTGACAAATGACCTCAGCGAACAAGCACACGGATCTCCTGGTTGTAAGAGACAACCGTGGCCTATAGACACCATAGATTTTGTAGGTACGACGCTGCACTATTGTTGGGCTGTTAGACCTTATGTGCAAGTCTGCCGCCTTCCCTACCCTTCGGACCGGAACACGACAGTCATTATGGCGGCAGGGACGTACACTCCATAGAGGCACATAAGCACTGTTTACGCTTTGAGACAGGATGTGCTCTGATATATCTTATTAAACTTCGAAATGTTACTATTATGATCACATAATCTATGAAACTAAATAAAAAAGCTACAAATCAATAAAAGAGTTCTTATAGATCTATACTCTATCTTCCGAACCGGAACACGACAACGTCATTATGGCGGCAGGATAGGCACCTCCTATCCTGCCGCCATAATGACTTCGTATAAGAAGTATAGCTTTTTATATCGAGTTAGAGTTTCTATTAGAATATATTTGGAAAAAAACGTTTACGTACGTTAACGTAACGTTATGGATTCCAAAGCGTAAAAACTTTATACTTACTATAATGTTGGCTGCGATGATTATGACTGGTGAATGACATTTGGTCGAAAATGAACACTAGTTAATCTAGTAGAACCTATACAACGTGAAACACCACTAGCGGAATTAAGTACAGTTCGCTGGTTCGATTCCGGGTACGGTAAACAGTTGGTAATTGTGGTGTTTGCTTAGCTCCGGACGTTAACGATCCTGTACCTCAACTCACCGTAAATGTCCTTTAATATTACATTAGAAACTCTGCGACTCGAGCGACCTGAGCTACTTTGGTCTTTGACAGAAAAAATGGCGGCAACAACGTTTTCGCTTTTAACAATTTTTATTTATTTAATAATTTATTCAAAACTTTATTGTGCACATGTGATATTCGGGGCGGCTTATCTCTGACAATAAATGTCTTACAGGTAATATATCACGGGATGGAGAAAAACACAAAAATAAAGAAATAGATAGGTATAATCAAATCAATATAACAAAATAACAAATAAAAGAAGTTAAATTATACTGCCAGCTGAAAAATTAACAAATTACATTTATTAAAAAACGTGTAACGTGACAGTCAACGTCATGTGACGATGTGGAGTGACTGTCAACGTCATACAGGCAATTGTCACCCGCGCCATGATACTGCATGCATGATATGGCTACCATAAAGCTAAACATATTTTAATTGGAGGACAACGACCTGCCCCGAGTATAAAGTATTGCTAACTCTTTTTAAACTGGATAACGTTAAAACAGACCGGCTTTCTGAGAGTGAGATAGCCGGCCCAATGAGATGTTTAATATTGTGGACAGGTGATTGTCATTGTCAGAGGTGTAATCTCTAGATAGTAGCTTCATGAAAGGTACTACTTATAAAGTCATGACTCATGTATCTTATATTCCTACTTAACAATAAGACCGCCTTTGTGCACCATTTTATATGTACAAGCTTGTATGTACAAAAATAAAGTATTTAATATGCATCTCAGTTACGCATTAATTCATTCAAGTAGGCGTATTCCAAAATCCTCTTTGGTTCACTAAGTGATCGGTGTTAGAACATAGGAAGTGAATTAATTAAAAATAAACGCTATTATAAAAGATAAATTTATACGTTTACAATTTTTTATACATACATAAATGTCGTTTACGTTAGTTTGCTAAGTTATTCCAAAAAAGCAGGCAAAGACACGGGCAATGTCTAACTTAAAATAGAATAAACATATTATAGACTTTACTTGGTTCTTAGACAACTCAAAATTCTAAAACCGAAGAAACGGACATTCGTAGTTTATTAAAAACAAAATCAAACGAATTGTCACTTACCTGTTCATAAATATTTAAAAATGCATTAGTCTAACTCGACAAAGCTCAGGTTTATTACTAGAAGTTGAGCATGCCAGAAAGTGTTTGAGCTACGTCGTTAAAAATGTAAAAGGGATCGAACGTTCGAGAACACTAAAATCGACTCGATGCGAAATTAGAGCGTGCGTTCCTCGGAGCGCTGTTTAATTTGGTGACGTAACGAAAGCAAGGCAAGCAAAAGGGGAGCTTATTACGCTCGCCGGCGCTTTATGGCCGGACTCGGGTCAGCGGTTGGTTTTTTGTCGCGGCACGTTCATAGAACCACCCACGCCCGCCCCCGCGAGCATCACGCGCGGATAGGGGTGGCGAGCTCAGCGTGGTTGCTAGGGTTGCCACAATTATTTTAATTTAAATAGTTATATTTTACTTAGTATGTACAATTTATCACATTTGAAGTAGGGTGTAGGAGGTTGCCTAATTTGTACCCGATGTAGCGACGAACTTGCCACCTATCACATCTTGATCCTAATATCATTGGATTATGGATATATTGGGTTCATTTGGTATTACAGGTAAACTGAAAAAACTTATAGACCAAGTTGCCCTACCAAATCGAACCCAGAACGTCGTGCGTCATGGTCGGACGACGTCATAGTCAGACACTGACGACGCTGGACCACAGAGGCGAACATCATCACAGTGTTCTATAAATACTATTGATATTATGTATCCTTCTGAAAGATCATGTGAAAAGATTTAAGAAAAACAATGATATTACTTTAAAATATCTACCATCCATCCAATCAAACGAATTCAATCCCAGCCAACGTTATGATTTTATCATATGAACTGAAAAAATAATAAGTTGCCCTACCCGGGAATCGAACCCAGGACCTGGTGCATGAATGTTGAATACTGACTCCACTCGATCACAGAGGCGATGATATTAAAGTAGAAATAATTGAAAATGTATTTCGTGCGTGTCGCAGCCCTATATCCCGAACATCGTAGCCTTCATTGTAATACCGCGCCGGAGGCCGCGTCGCGTTGCTATAACAACCCGTGGTGGGGCTCCCCCCACCGCTACCTGCCCTCATTAATATGTACCCGCACTGGACAGCGTCTTGCCGCTAGATAACGCCGGATAAGCGAGTCCACCAGATATCGATACCTGAAAATTTTAACATATCTCCTTGATGCACTGGCCAGGAGAGGGGGTAGAGGTTTTGGGAGAATGAACATTTAATGTACTAGCTGTCACGGCAAACTTCGTACCGCCCACACTTAGAATGAAAAAAAGTTGAGTTCTATATTTAATTGGTTTCTGAACGACAGAACGAACATCAAATGTTTGACAGGTAGATATGGTTTTTTTTTATATATTCTTTTATTTATTGAGGCCTTTCAACAGTAAAGAAAAGAAATGGTTTCTAAGGGAAAACAAAATGGTTGTTTTTACAATATTCCTAGCATTTTTTGATATTTAATAGCCTTTAAGACGTTTCCTGAACTTCGACAAATAATTAAACCAAAATGAAATCGGTCCAGCCGTTCTTGAGTTATTACGAGATTAAAGAACAGCTATTGATTATAGATAAATCATTTGTCCCCGATCTGTCTGCGTGTTAAGTTCATTTTACTCTATAGAAAATTTGGGTAAGTAGATATTAGTTACTTTTAATATTAAAAACTACCTATCAGTATCTTATCGTAGATAAATAAACCGGTATGAACAGAAAGACAAACTTTTCTTAAATGAAATGAAAATTATTTATTTTCGAAATATGTGTAAAAGTATTTAATTATTTTAACATATTTTAGTACATACGTGTGCAAATATTAAAAAAAATGTTTTAACTTACTTATTTTAGCCCTATCTACCCTATTCTATATTATTACTATCGATTTATTCGCCCGGGTATATATATTCAATCACTCTATATCTATTTAATAGAACCGCATCAAAATTAACGTTACGTAGTTTTCAATATTTAAGTATACATAGGTATATAGGGACAGAGAAAGCGACTTTTTTATATTATGTAGTAAATTATATATTAAAAAAATTAAAAATAATTAATTAATTTGCTAATTCCGTGAAAATAAATGTGATAATTGTAGCGTGCTTAATCAGAAAAGACTGTATGTAGTATAAGAAAGGTGCTTACATGAAGTCGAAGACCCCAACTTATTTGGGGTCTTCCAATAGTCACAATTATTTTCGAGGAATTAGCAAATTAATTGTTTTATTTTTAATTTGAATATGAATTTAAACAGAGTAAGGCCGCAAGTAACGAAATGAAAATTATTTATTTTCGAAATATGTGTGTTAAAAAGTTGTTACAAAAAAGTATTTAACTATTCCATCATATTATGTTACTACATACTATATTATAATTTTATATACCCTGTATAATTTTCAATAAATATACTCAAATTTACTTATTTATATCTGAATATGCCGAATTATTAGAATTTCTGTCCAAGTTTTCGTTCTCCATATGAGTTGTTTTTTAATATTCGGAAATATTCTTAAATACCTTATTAAAATCCATATCGTGAATTTTAGCGTTCCGTACTCAAAGGGTAAAATCGTAACTCTAATACTAAGACTCCGCTGTCCGTCTGTTTGTCTGTCTGTCTATCCGTCTGTCTATCACCTGTATCTCATGAACCGTAATAGCTGGATACGTTATAGCTGAAACAAATACAAAAAACAAAGTAAAATAAATATACAAGGGTATATAAACAATAAGGGTGTTCCCATAGAATGAACGTGATATTTTTGCTGTTTTTATAGATTTTTAGTAAGGCACCCTTCGTGCACGAGTTCGACTCGCACTTGGCCGGTTATTTTAAGTGATATAAGCGATATCATTTGAAATAAATAGTATTGTTTTGTGTTAGCTTTTTCTCGGCGACATTACACTTTGTCTGTTCGTAACGGTTATTTCTCCGTCCTATGGAGATCTCTTACACTTAGCTGCCGGCGGCCGATGCGTTTTCCAAGAAGTTTTCAAGGAATATATACGAGTATGTGTATTCAAATTACGTCTTGCAAGCTAGGCACAAGCTATCCAATGAAATTAGAAGCATTAACTGGTCCATAATTAATATCTTGGTATATGTTTGAAAAATAAATCTATAATCAATTTCAAATATTATATAAAACTAACAACCCGTCCCGGCTAGCATGTTTTATACTTGTACATATAAATCTTGCTGATAGATCACTATTTGTTGAAAAATACTCATTAAAATTCGTTGGGTAGTTTGAAAGATCTAAGAATACATGGAGATAGACAGTGGGAAGCGACTTTTTATACTATATAGCAGTTTTAATTAATTTGTACGATGTTTTTGTTGTATTTAAGTTTTTAATAAAAAAATATAGTCGAAAATATTAAAAATAATATGTACATAAATGTAATGAGACTGCTTTTATTTATAAGAAAATTTTCAGGTATCTTTATTATATGTTTAACGTTTTCTCGGCGATAGTACATGATGTCTGTAGGTACATAGACGTCCATTCGCTACATCCTATGTATATATCTCCGATATCTACGTAGCTTCCAGCCACCGAGGCGATTTCCCAGAATTACCAGGGTCCGAGCTGTGTTTGCTATATCTTTCATAGATATACACCTATGTTTCAACCGGGTCACGCTATATATTTGATGGGTTGGCTGAGAAGACGAAACACTGGTTTGAGATATGAAATCTTTTAATAATACAATACTAGCTACGCGACACAGATGTTAAGAAGGCAAACATAACAAACAGTTTACAGCGTGGCCATTTCTTTTACCAACATTATAAAAATATATAGTGTTGCCTTTTAAAAATATATAAGTATCTTTATATGTTGTTTTTTTTAATGCTTATTATCTAATCTTTCAAAAAGTAAAACGTATAAGTACTTTATTTTGTATAACATATTAGTTTCTTTTGGAAAATTTAACCATAGACTAGGAGGCTTCCAATTACAAATTTTCGTGCCCATTTTAAAATATGACATGTTTTATTACCATCGCTTGACACTGTTAGGCTGTATAGAAGGTCTCTTTCAGAGTAGGCTGAGAGTATCGAGTAGGTACTCCACATTCATTACTTTCTTCACACAAACACGCCGGTTGCGGAGACTTTTGACTCTCGGATAATACACGAACAATTAGTCTTGGAAATAAATAATTAAAATATTGTACATGTTGTTATTCGTACCAGGTAAAATAGACACCATTTACAAATTATATTTAGATGGCACTTAACAGTTATGACTTTGTACTACCTGACATTGATGCAAAAAAAAAGTGTTTTTCTTGTTTTCCTTGAAATTTTCCTAGTTTTTCTTTCCATAAGACCCTTCCTCAGACTTCATAAAACAAAAAAGAAAAATGATCTAAATCCGCTGAGCCATCCACGAGTTTTGCGCTTAGCAACATATTTGGCTATTCATTTTTAGCTTTTGTGCTCCAAGGGTAAAGTTAAGGGACTCTACTAAGATTCCGCTGACCGCTGGTGACTTTTCAGTTTTAAATTTTCATAGATGATATTTCTGTTGCCGATGTACCAACACTAGCTGAAAAACAGAATAAAGTATAAAATTTAATACTTAATTTTTAAGGCATACAGCAAACGTGATTTTTTGCTG
>DVZL01008082.1:0-10428 GCA_018236625.1 Lasaia peninsularis
AACTCTTCATAACTTAGAATTATTTTCTAGTTTTTAGTTGTACAAGAAATAAAAGCGTGTTTTTTTTAGTTTTTTAAACTATTATTTATTTAACAAAAAATTATAAGTGTGACTAAAATAAAATATGATATTATTTTTGACCGAATTCCACGCGGAAATTGTTGCGGTGAAATCACAAATTATCAACTAGTCTTCTTTTTTATATGGGAGATAGTTTAACGTATAATGATTAGAGGAAAGTAATGTTATAATAGAAATGAAGATTATAGTACCCTTTTCTATGACTACGATATGACTTGTTAGCTACCTTGATAGCTAAATGAAATCTCATTCTCTCTTCCTTTAGAAAAGCTAAAATATTTATCATTTGTGATCGCTTTGTCGTGTAGACACCGACTAACCATGAGGCTCTGATTCGATTCCCGACGGAGGCAGGCGTTTGTGTAATGATCATAGATGTTTGTATTTCCGGGTCTGGGTGTTTATTAAACACATTCTGGTGTTTTTTTAATTACTTACTTCTATTTATAACTATATTTGAGTAACTTATATCTAGTAGTATAAATTAGTCTAAGATACTAATACATAGAAGTACTTTGCTCACTTTGTGATTAATTCGTGAAAAATTATTTTACATTTTTAAATATTTTCATGCTAATTACTTAGCGAATTAGGGGGACAGTTTGGAGTGCCAGATGTCACGATTCTTTTATAACATAAAATGTGTTACTTGCCTATAAAAATACTACCGGACCCTATACTACTGAGCTTGTGTCTTCCTCGTATACCCGGGTCAGCTTTACCGGGGTCGATGGGACAATTTTTTCAATCGTTCCACATGACAGGGGCTAAATCACCCACAGATTACGTAGTTATAATTTTTTAATTACCATCGTGTATAACTTTATGATTTATGCTAATATGAAATTTTGTAAGGATGTTGAAATTTATTTAAATCTAGGTTTATGATATCGTAGTCTAGCCTCTAACAAGGTTAATAGTTCATTGGCCAATTAACTAACTAACTAATTTTAAAAAGAAGTTAATCAAATTAATTTTAAACAAAGAACTTTATTATTCTTTTCCCGCACAATTCGTAATAATGTTGATTACACATGTTTGTATTTACACAAGATTTTTTTTCATTGTTCGTCGCCCTTAGTAAGATAATTGATTTAGATTGATTGATTTATATTACTTGATAATTTCCCTAATGCAATCGGATTGGTATTGCCATTTTCGTTTTCTTGTTTAAAGCGTAGGGTAGTCGGCAAGCTTCCAGTTCCAAATAAAAAAAATTGTAAATAAAACTTACGTAAGGGGTTACGTCAGTTTTGTTTACAATGTTTTTGAACATCCCAATCTTAGCGCACCATTCTTTAATTATGAACTTGAAATGTCCATTTTTAACCATATTCAGATTCCTTATGATAGATGGGGCGGGCGCGTTTCCTTTCAAATCATCAAAACGTGGAGTGACCTTCACATCTTAGTTTTTTGCTGACTTCTACTTTTTCAAGAAGCTATCAACAATCTACTTGTAAAGTTCAACCGTCTACTTGAAAGTAGGATAACTATCATTTAATAAAAAATTGGGACAAATGAACGATCAAATTTCAGTCCATTTTAGATTAGTAAAAATACAGTTGCCACTATTCGTCTTTAGCAGTTTATAGAACAATTCACAAAACTCTATATACTATTATAGCCCCGATAATGTGGTAAGCGTATCCGGCAGGCTAATGTTAGTAAATGTAAGTGAGTAAGGAACAGTAGAAGTGTTTTGTGATATTATTATATTATTATGAAGACTACATAATTTTTTTTCGTGAATATTTCATAAAACACAGCTTGAATAGTTATAAATCTACTTTAATATTTTTTCTCTGAAATAAAATGAATTAAATGGAATGCCATTGTCAAAATACATAATCATCGTAATGCAAATTAAGAATAGTAGTATCCCATCAAAAACATCCTGTAAAAAAATCAAGTCTTGCAGTTCAATTTTTATTACCGTAAAAAGTTGTGAGATCGATGTAATACCAAGTCGGTTAGTTTATTTAGTCCCTACTTAAGGGACCTTCTGTCTTAAGTTGTTACGTAAGTTATCACCATATCAATATTAAAAATCTTTTACGCTTTAAACAAATAGAGCGACATGGCCATCGCATGAAAACACAATTTAAAAATAAATATATTAGATTATTGAGTCTAGTGTGCCATGTGGTTGAAATTCGTCTCCATAATAAATGTGTAACTTCTCCTAACGGTTTATCGGATGACAACATAGCTCAAATTTGTCAATAAACCGGGAAGTGGAGACGGGATCTAGAGCAATTAATTAATAGTTTAGTTAGCAATTCAAATTTCATTACCAATAACTTTTTAAAGATAATCCCACATCCATTTGGAAGGACTTTGGCGAGAAACCAGGTTGCTGGCCCGTGGTGCTGTATGATACAAATACTAAACAATATATTCACGCGATGGCCATGTCGCTCTATTTGTTTAAAGCGTAAAAGATTTTTAATATTGTTATGGTGATAATTTACGTAACAACTTAAGACAGAAGGTCCCTTAAGTAGGGACTAAATAAATAAGTAGGGACTAAATAAATTAACCGACTTAGTATTACATCGATCTCACAACTTTTTACGGTAATAAAAGTTGAGCTGCGAGACTTGGTTTTTTTACAGGATGTTTTTGATGGGATGTACATTTTCTGAGTGCTCTTATGGTGAAGAAAAATATCGTGAGGAAACCTGGATTCATTGAATTCGATCTATCTAGGTTTAGTCAATCAAATACAAACCTATCACTAAAAACCGCATCGAAATCGGACTGTGACAACAATAGTTTGCACACACACAGACACACATATATCTTCTCGCCCCCAACGTATATACCGTCTCCGTACCGTCGTGGGTAACAAAAATAAAACTTAACATTGTATCTCTCTTTTATGATTGTTTTAACCGAAATTGTTCAATGTTGATGTAACATTCTCGAAAGTTCCCGAGTACCAAATTTTATTTCCAGAGTCGTTGTTGGGAAATTGAAAACTTTAACCGTTTAATTTTTATCACTCCAGTATCTGGGTCACTCGGAAGATGTAGTGTATACGTCGAGTTCTATTCATTTTTATATATTTTTGTTGATATTCCTACATTTATCAAGCCACAGAAAAACTCCCCGAGTAGCCGCGCCATTGCACCCCAAATAACACTAAAGCCAAGAAAAAATATATCTCATACTCGTATGTCATCACTAACAACACATTCTTGTTGTTAGTATTTTTAGGGTTCCGTAGCCCAATAAGCTATACAAGAATAAGCGTAGTATACAAGAATAAAAAGGGAACCTCGACTATTCATATATGAAAGTAAAACTGTGAATACAAGGTCTTTAAAACACGTCTCAATGTTAATTAGGTTTCATTCAAAAGTTAAAATAAATATCCTCACGCCTAAATCCTTGAAAGTGTAGGCAGAGGTACATATTATGCACTGACGATATCAGGTACTATGATGTGACAGAAAGTAGTTATTAAAAATTATAGTATAGGATCCCACTATACAACGACCTTCACCGAGCTGGTTATTGGATGAAATATATTTTGTACTCCATGCTCTCTGCCTACCACGCAAGGGACTTAGCGTGAAAATGTATGTATGTGTAGCATTATATAATTAGTACTAATGATGCGCCACTGACTTTCCGATTACGTAACCAAAATGATTTAGTTTGGACGGATGGGTAAATACGTATAATATGTTCAATTCTACTATCCCCAACCAACACATTTGAAACTTACACAATATACGAATACGTAATCTTTGCGCTATTTGGTTAGACCTTTAAGGTTGGGAAATGCTCTCTGATGTAGTTTCTCATTGAATTAGGTTTCATACGATGAGGCTAACTGAGATATTTGACCTATTTTCATTGGACAATAGATCAATTTATCACAATAATATAATTGATAAAATCAGATGTTACTTTGAGGAAATCCATATTTAAACAAAAAAAATTCTACTAACTCTCAAAAACTCAAATCAAAAATACTACGACTCAATTAAGGAAGATACACTATATTTACTCTCAACACACGTTTCGCTTCGTAACCGAAGCATCTCAAGGAAAACTAAACTGCACTGTAGAAATGAAATGAAAATAATTTATTTGCCGAATATGTGTGTTTAAAAGTTTTTAATTAAATCAACACATTCTACCACAATGTGATGTGCAAATAATTGAACATAATTATAATTTATATTTATTTATTTATTAACTATAGGTATATTATATATTAATGATCTTGTTATTTAAAATCATTAATGTATACCCGACTTATTTTAACCCTGTCTACCATATACTACCACCGTTTCCAAACCTAGCCAGTCAGGAGGAGAAATAGCGAAACAAACTCCTCGGCAACCATGACTTCTTTAATTAAATTTAAACTATATCAATATTAATTTTATGTATTTATTACATAATCTTATTATTGAAATATTCATAGATCTAGCTCCGTCGTAGCTCCAATAGAATGATACAGCTATTAAGTCGCAGTTTGCAAAATAATAAATTTGTCAAAGACAGAGAAAGAGATTTGTTTTTATCATATTATTCGAAAATTTGTGAAGATATTTCGTTTTAAAGTTTTTCGTATGATCAACGCGGTAAAACCAACAGCGATTAAATTGAGGAGGCAATTACTTTATGACTTATACAACTTTAACCTATGTACTTGCTTACTAAGATAACTTTGGTGTTTTCCAGTAGAAAGCTTAATAAATTTCAAATAACGAAGAAATCGCGAACTACAGTTTTCAGAGTTCCGTACCCAAAGGGTAAAAAATGGATATCTATTACTAAGACTCCGCTGTCCGTTCGCTTGTCTGTTACCAGTCTGTCTCTCATGAACCCAACCCGCCCCGGCTTCGCACGGGTATATGTATTGTACATTTTATATACATATAAACCTTCCTCTTGAATCAATCTATCTATTTAAGAAAACCGCATCAAAATCCGTTGCATAGTTTTTTTTTTTGGCAACCCATTATTAATATATTCTCTAATATACTAAATTTATTATAAAATAAGTTTTATTCTATTATCAGCTCGGTGAAGGTCGGTTTAGATTCGGATCTTTTACTAATTATGTTTTTCGTATTCTACGTATTCTAATGATATCGAAGAATGGGTAGGATAATTTATTCTATGATTTTTAGCATTTTCAGTTTTTTTGCTGTCAGATTATAGAATCTAATATCCTAGGCTAAACGTGACTGCATAAGTGTATGCCTATGCCTACCTCGGCCGGGTTCTGCGTGACGATATTATTATTTTTAAAATATTTTGCTGTTTTATACTTCAAATTTCATTACAACCAAATAAAATCATTATAATGAAATTGATAATGTAGCTTATAGTTCCAAATACTTAATATCTAAACACGAAAAACTCGAATGTTGATTTTCAAGGGTGATATATCGATTCACAGAATCGATTTAATAGAATATATCAATTAAAAATCGTTTTACTTCTTTTTGGCTCGATCGATTCTTTGATTAATAGATCTCGGATCGCCATCCATAATCCAGGTTGTACTGTTCTGAGAATACATTACACCGTTCGCATTAGGCAAGATGAACCAAATTGTCTCGTATAGATAGGTGAAATATTCAGAGAAGCGTGATGAAAGAAACTTCATCTTTTTAGTATGAAACTAAAAATAAACTATTTTAGCACATTAAAAATAAATAATTCATAAAATAATTGTGCTTCAACTTACATAACAATAATAATTTTTATTATAAACTAGGTACGAGCACAAGTTTAAAATTATTACTTCATTAAGTCCACAAAGTAATTTAAATAACAGAATAGAAAACTACGACGTGGAATGAAACGCTACAGGGAATAAAGTTACAGAATATAAACAATAGTATATAAAGCTAAGAAAAACATTTGAAGCAAAAAAATTAATGTTATTTTAGTCTAGGTATATTATAGAAAATATTATAAACGTTTATTAATAAGTTATAACAAATCGTAAAGTTTATTAAACATAAAAATACAAAATTAAAATTTTCGGGCTTAAAAAATATGATTTAAATACTGTCTTAATTCTAATTTAATATATAAATTTATTATTTATTATGTAATCTAACATATAAAATGTTCATGTCATAATGATAGTTACCGTACTCTTCCGAAACGGCTTAACCGATTTTCACCAAATTTTATATGCGTATTCAGTAAACTTGAGAATGGGCCAACATCTATTTTTCAAATGCGGGCGATACGAAGTTATTTCTACATTGTTAACATCATATACCACGCCAATTCAAATTTTTTAATTCTGGTTTTAACTTTTAATTGTTCCATCAAGTTAATGGCCACATTAAATGTTGCTTAACTGCCCTAATAAATACCCCAGGAGTCAGGACAAATAACATATTTATCTGATCCAAAGGAAGTATATTCATTTATGTGTGTTAGTCAACGACATTAGGTACATAGAAATACTTAATAGATAACAAAACAAATTAAATAATGACCTAGATATACTGAAATATCTGTTCATTATACAAAAGTCTGCCTCCTTCGGGGATCGAACCTGAGACTTGGGAGACTGCGGTATGGTCGACCATCGTGACGCTGTAAACGCATGTTATGTTTATGTAAATCCAATTGAACATATATTATATTATCATCTAGCAATTTCGGTTTATATAAGTACGCGAATCCACTGACCTATTTGGCTTTGAAATGAAACGTACGGGAAATACAAAGAATGGCAAAGGAGAGCGCTGAATACGAAATGCTGAGTCAACGCCTCTGCTATTATTCGAAGAGGGTTTTGAATGTATTTCGCGGTTCTGTTTATAGTTTATAACAAGTGTGGACGTCATCGGTAAACTGGAACCTTGAAGAACATGGAACTTATAGTTTCTGAAAATAATTATTAATTTCACCATAGAAAATATAGGCAACTGGCCTTCCGCCCGCGGCTTCGCCCGCGTGAATATTTTAATAACAAAGAACTGATTTTTTTTCCGACTTATAATACTTATTGCGCAAAAACATTCCCTCTTTTTAATGTAATCGGTTAAAAAGTAGTCTATGTGTTATTCTGATGTATAAGCTATATTATTGTAAAATTTCGTTGAAATTCATTAAGTAGTTTTTATGTGAAAATGTAATAAACATCTATTCATACTTACAAACTTTAGCGTTTCTAATATTAGTGGGCTCACATTAGTAGGCTCGGGTTCGATTCCTGATGGGGATAGGCATTTATGTGCTGAATTAAGATATCTATTTTTCCGACTCTGAGTAACTGACTCTGAGTTTATTAAATTTATTCCTGTATCTATTTAAGTATTTCTATGTAGGTATTAGTATCGTTGTCTAACTAATTTGCTTAATTCGGAATTAGATCTATCTCTGTAATTTGTTCAGAAAATCCGACTGTATGTTTTTGCTTTCTCATCTCGCAAAAAGTGTTGTGCTGTCAAAACCTCTTATCCTGTGAGTACTATGGAGTTGGCAAAGTTAAAACAAGCCAGCCTCGTAAGAGTGAGATAGCTAATCATATAAGAATGAGATAGATGTTTAATACTGGGGATTTATGTAATACCACAGTGTAAGGAACATACAGTGGTACGCCTTTGAAGTTGCGGTAAATGCCGCTTTTGTCAAGACATTCGTAATTGTCGCAGGGTTGTCACATTTTATTTTTATTTAGTCTATTTCACTTTTACTTAGTAGTAGTACGTGTATGTATGTGGGTTATCAGGAATATAGTGAAATAACAAAAATAAATCTATAGATAGTTTTATTGTTATATAAAATGTATAGGAAGAATACAATTAAAATGTATGTGTTCTTCAGATCGGAAGTTTTCCCCATTAAATCGGGTCTCCATCACGCTTCAATCCACGCCTTACATCTGAAATGTATCATAAATATATTAATATTGAGACAATTTATTTCGCCACCTAGAATCTACAAATGCATGTGATACTTCCTAAATCCATGAAAAAATTACCTGTATTAATTTTATTTAAGAAGTCGCGTCTGTTATTTTGTATTCGAAATCGTTTCCATCGTCATATTTGTCAGAAAAAACGCTAGTAATTAACATATAAAATTCGTTACTGTTCGATTTATTCAAAGTTTCAACCGCATTTAAAATAAAAAATAACGTGTAGTACAATATACAATTCCGATGCGCAAGACATACGTATAATCAATTCTAATAAATGTCATATTTCAAATCCCACTGCAAACGTCCGCCATAATACAAATAAAATATATTAATTAGACTTACCCTTTTACTTTGTGCGGAAACTGATGAAATTTCAGTCTTATTTTTACGAAACTGTCTGTGTCCGCGACTTCGTTCGCGTTTTTATTTAATTAAGTTATTTTGAACGTTTCTAAAATAAAAGTAGCCTAAGCCGTCCCTCATTTAACATTAGCCTGCCACGCTGTCTGCCAGTCCCGTCATAATCGGTCCAGCCGTTTGAAAGATTAGCGGTTACAAACAGACACACAGACAAAGATTCTAAAAATGTTGTTTTGGTATATTTGCCTTTTAAATATATATATGAACTTAGTAAAAAGCGGTTATTTCAATATTACACACAGACACTTCAATTTTATTAATTTTTTTATTATTATTTGTAGATTATGACATACACTCTCTCAACATATGCAGTGTGGATCATTATCGTAACATCAATATCGACAACTAAATAACTAATGTGTGGAAAAACTTGGTTAAAATAAATATTTTTTACAGGTTATTGGTGGTTTTAAAGAGTTTTTATATTGGAATTGGGATAAAAGGCCATCTAAGAATGACACCCTACAAAAAACATTTGATTGGGTTAATATTGCTGAAGCAGTAAGTATTTTTTTACTTATATAAAACTTTACCATCTCAGTTGATGCTCTTTTTTTAGAAATGACTAATTAGTTGCTTAACACCGTGGCTATTTTACAACTTTATCGAACATTCTCAGCTCGAGAAATTATTGTTTAATTTGTTGGGATTATCTATAACGTCAACACCAGGGGCTGTCTCCCGGGAGACCGAACCCCAGTGTGTATGTTGGAGTTGGAATTTTCTGGATGATTGTCGTTTGCCGCCGTTATGTGATCATCGGGATACGTAAGGACGTAACGGTGTCCGCTATATCTGGTGCATGCGTGCGTTTTTGTGTGCGTGTGTGTGTGTGTGTTTGTGTGTGTGTGTGATCCGATTTTGATGCGGTTTTCAGTAATGAGTTTGGTTTTGGTTGATGCATCTTTTAGGTGGGTGTTACGGTGACAACGAACCAAGGGGCGCTGCAGTCGTTCCTTTGTGAATCCAATATTGCCACCTATATCCGAAACTATTAGCCCTAATTTGATGCTGTTTTCGATGATGGATTCAGAATTATCGGTGAGTGTTTTTAGATAGGTTTCACGGTAATAACTCACCAGGGAGCGCTGCTGTATCGATTTTGTGAAGCCTACGTCGCTGTTTATCTTTTTTTTATTCATAACTTCGAATTCGCTTTGGATGTGGTTTTCAGTTATGACTTTGGGGTTTGTTCGATGCATTGGGTAGGTGTTACGGTGACCGCTCACCAGGGGCGAATCGGTGAATGTTCTTACATAAGTGTTATGGTTATAAGTTATAACTCGCCAAGGGGCGCTGCAATAGACATTTGATTGAGCCAAAATATAACTACTAATTCGATTTACTTATGGTCTGTGCTTGATTAGTAAGGATTTCTAAATAATTGTTACGACAAAGAATCACTAGGTAACGCTGCAGTAACATTCAGTGAATTTCTCAAACATGTTTTTACGGTGGTAAATCGCCAGAAAGAGCTGCAGTCATTTATTTTATATATTATGAGTCATGCTCTTTAAAAAGTATAAAATAAAAGCAAAATTAAAAATATTGAAAATACCCACGACGGTTAAAATGTGGTTGAAAAAAGCAAAATGAAGATAGTAACAGTAGTACATGCACTTGAACATTATTTAAATTTGTATTATATTGGGAAATTTTGTTGAATCTAATAAAATGACTTTTTTTACTTTTAAATTTATTATATGTCAGTTGTTCAACGTGCTTTCGTTGTCTTTTTGATACACGACCGAGCCCGGCTTCTAAAAATTTTGTTTTATCCTAAGTAGTTTACTTCTCATTCTTTTAAAACACTTTTAATTTGTTTAATACATTCATTTTGTTGTTCGAGTTGCTAGCGTTGGCCGAGTGGCTAGCGTACACGCCTAACCGCATCGACTAACCTCGAGGCTCGGGTTCGATTCCCGACGTGGACAGGCATTTGTGTGATGAACATAGATGTTTGTATTTCCGGGTCTGGGTGTTTATTAAATTTATCCTGGTATCTA
>DVZL01008083.1:0-10428 GCA_018236625.1 Lasaia peninsularis
AAAAAAAATTACATAGGGTTCACACATTAAAAAACTAATAATGAGATTCACTAGTAGTATGCTGTTAAAAATGAGACAGTGAACTGATGTCGATACTACCAAAGTTGTATATTTCAATTACCTACATATTTTCACAGCATCTAGTAATACAGTGTTGAAAACTATTTTACCGCCCCTCATCGCTTAGCGACCGTACCAAATTTCCTGATTATTATCTACTCTACTAATCGCTACATCGTATAAAACATAGTCTCTAGAGAGTTTAAAACTACCCAACGGATTTTGATGTGGTTTTTTTAATGGAAAGTGTTTCAAGAAGTTTTATATGCATATAACATACCTACATAATGTATCTACCCATGCAAAGCCGGTGCGGGTTGCTAGTTCTGGATAATGCCCTATCTGGTTGAGTGTAGTCGATGTATCGCCTCTGTGGTGTAACGGTACGATTGTCGTTTGTTAAGACCGTTAGCCGAGTGAAGTCCCGAGTTCAATTCCCAGGTCGGGCAACTTTTCTTAAACGTTTTTCAGATTATTCTGAGTAAGCATTACATTTCCCGGGATAGGATTTTGCCCGAAGTGGCGATAGGCTTGCCACCTATCATAGCATTGGCCCTAGTACTATTCGTACCTACGTAATACTACCTTGGCTAATCGTGGGTGTTCTAGTATATATCTACTGGACTCACGAGTCGTGGGTATCCTAGCACACCTCTGCCTACCTCTTTAGGGATAATAGGCGTGAAGGTACATTTTAATTCGATGTGTGACTTTTTGATACATGAGTTTTTTCAGTTTATCTTTTTTTATGATATTGGAGGCAAACAAGCAGACGGATTTCCTAAAGGTAAAAAATACACGTCGCCTATAGACACAAAAGGTGGAAATGTTGCGTTACCAACCTGAGGCTGGGACGGTAAGCATCTTGCGTGAGTAAGTTGACCGGCTACCCTACCCCCTAAACCAGAACACGACAATGACGAGCACTGACGCTATTATGGCAGGAATAAAAAATTAACGTAGACTGAGGTTATTTTTTCCTGATATGGTGATGAACTTCTTCGCCGTCTTAGTCTTATCCCGTGTTATATCAGATGATCAGAGTCGGCTACATAATCTAGGGGATTTGACTAGGACACCAGTTTTTACACAGAACGACTGCCATCTGACTTTTGCAACCTAGAAGGGAAACTAGGCCTAAACCTAGATAAGGTCAAATTCAATGAATCTAGGTTTCCTCACGATGTTGTCCTTCACCGTAAGAGCACTCAAAAATGTAGGTACATAAGTTAGAAAAACTCATTCGAACTACCCGAACGGTACCCTAATATCGTCGGCTAATCGTGGGTTCGTGTGTACTTATGCCTACCTAGATATTATTACTCTATTATGAAAAATGTATTTTTTGCATGAAAATTAAATTCCCAGTTGTGGCACAAAGCAATTAGCTACCGCGGAAGTGGTACGTGTGGGCGGTAGTGCGCCGCGTGTTAGCGAAACTCAAGGCTTTTCTCACATCCAAATATTAGACGCGCATTAATTCAACACTATTGTTTACTATTTTAATGTTTTCTCAGGAACCATAAAGAGACGTAGACCGTGACTGAATGATTAAAGGATGTAATAAAAATGGCTCCTTGCAGTCTGCGCCAGTCGTTCTCAAAGTGGGCGCTATCGTAGCCAGTGAACGCTGGGAAGCAAAAGGTCTGAGTAAAACCAATTTAAATGACCCTGAGCTAATGTTAAACCGTAGCAGTAATAAATAAGCCATTACTTGTAAATTCTAATATGTAGATTTACTACTGGACCGATTTGAAAAATTCTGTAACTATTAGAAGTCGACATTATCTCTAATGAACATAGCCTACTTTTTACCGCGGAAAAATGCTTCATTCCTACGACGGGAAAACGGGTAACAACCAATTTCTCTTTACAGTCCACCGCACCAACACAGTACCAACTGAGCTATCGAAGGTTGGGAAAACGGGGAATGGGAGATACCCGTTTTCCCGTCGGTATGAATTATTTATTATCTTTCGGTATTTTTATTCGGTATTATATTCTACTAGCTTTTTAATTATTAAATAATTATTTTAATGACACAGACAATTTTCAAAAGGCAGACATTTTCCAACATAATATAATACTTATTGCGTAAAAACATAGGTACCCTCTTTTTATAAAGTCGGTTAAAAACTAGCCTATGTCTTTCTCAAGGTCAACTCTATCTCTGTACCAAATTTCATCAAAATCGGTTCAGTGGCTTAGGTTTCGAAACAGACAGACAGATAGACAGAGTTACTTTCGCATTTATGATATTAATAGGGATTGACATAATTTCTAAACGGCTGAACCGATTGGGTAGAAATTTTATCTGGTTATTTCGATGATTTCCTGGATGATTCAAAAATACATTTGGAACCGGTAGGTGGCGCTGCTATCATGTCATGTACAAACTAACCGTGCGAAGCCGGGTCGGGAAGCTAGTTAGAATAAGAATCATGTCTAACTCCTAGCTCTATTTGTAATCATCCTTGATAAGAAAGAGAGAGACTGCCTCTACCTTCTTTACTTCTCTCTTCTTGCTTACTACCACAATCTTTTTTCTAACCGTAAGCTATTTCCGTTTCCAGCCTGTATTTCTTCTCTTTATATTACCCGACGTCTCTTTATGATTAGAATTAGAATGTTTTTTTTCACAATAAGAAGAGGTTTAAGTCACCCGCATAGTGACGATCTCGCATCGTTTTGATGTAATAATACATTTGGGGGATGATTAGGATCTTAAAATGGAAAAGTGTAAGTGATTTTTTATAAATTACTAGCGACTCGCCCCGGCTTTGCGCGGGCATACTATACGTGTTATAGATATTAAAACCTTCCCCTTGAAACGATTCCCCTTCCTCCATCTATTAAAAAAAACTGCATCAAAATCCGTCGCTTAGTTTTAAAGATTTAAGCATACATAGTGACATAGGGACAGACAGAGAAAGTAACTTAGTTTTATAATAATATGTAGGTAGTGATGATTTTAATGATAAATGTCAAGCGGTTAGTAGGAGGAAAAATAAGACGAAAACCTCTCTTTTTTCGAATTGAGTTGAATAAAGTTAAGTAATTTCATTAGCAGCGGATTTTCATCGTGCCACTTCCTAATGTCACTTTTCGAGGTCTCATAATGTGTTTAAAACATCAGCTCTTCTTATTGTTATTGAAGTTCTTCAACAATAAAAACAAAGACAAGATATAGGTACCAGAGATAGTCGAAATATACCTACATTTTTTTATGGGATCAGACAGCAGGCACACGGTTCTCCTGATGGTAAGAGACAACCGTGGCTCGTAGACAACATAGATGTTGTAGGTGCGCCGCTGCTCTGTGATCGGGCTGTAGACCTTATGTGCAAGTCTACCGGCTACCCTACCTTCCCGACCGGAACACGACAATGTCATTATGGCGGCAGGATTAGGTAAGGCGGTCGATCCTTACCCGGGATAGCTATCCCTATCCTACGTTACTGTACAGCACTCTACCACCAGTGGTCACCAGGCAGTCTTACGAGCTGCCTGGTAGGAAGGCAATTGGAGGACTCGGACCAGCACGGGGAAAACTACTATTACAGATAGTTAAAATTTACTCTACGTGTATATGTGTGTGTATTCCACTACAGGATACTGTACCCCTTTCAAAATGGCAACCAATAAACTACCTAGCATTTCAAATAAATTACCATATAAATGTTAAAAAAATAATCACTATTATTAATTATTTATCTTTACATCTAAAATTAGGTAAGTATATAATATGCAACAGATGCGCAGTAATTATGTTCATATCTTAAAAATTAGACATTTGGCCTTGATAACGTTTTCTCAAGTCAGAACAATCGTTTGAGATAATAACGCATAATGAATGATTTAAAACTGGAAGGTGGTTTTAAACACTCCAAACTTATCGTATAACTTTAAATAAACACAAAAATGTAGTGAAATCACTGATAATTTATTGTTTAAAAGGTTTTTGTCATTAAAATACGTTGTTTGTTTAAAGCTAAGTACTTTAAAATCACATGACATTGAATACGAGGTCGGCTGCGTTCACAGATAGAAAAATATAGTCGGCGATATGTCAATGTCAAGAGTTAATGCTGGCTGATATTTGTTTTTTTTAAGTTTTAGACAGAGGTTTTGGACATATTTATTTTTAGAACTATGAAACATAACGTATTATCGTAATTTATAACCATTTGCTTCCCAGTTATATGATTAAAACCTTGTTATATTCACGCGTCACATAAATGCATGTCCCCGTCAGGAATCGAATCCAGGCCTTGCGGTAAGTCGGAGGCGTTAGGCATACAAACTACCCCTCGACCAAAGAGACGGTCGAAGTTTGAATGTCTTTGAGGAAATACTAAATTTTCACTTCCCATCAGGTGGCTGGAATTCATTGTACCAGGCTATGTTGTTACAAAAAAAAACCGCCAAGCCAAGTGCTTTTTTTATTATTGCGAATTCGCGTACGAGGGGTTCCGTACACAAAAATCATGTTTGTTGTATGAAAGCAGGGGGCTTAGAGTTAAATATTTATTTACTTTATAACATTTCAATTATTTAATTTTTATGTTAATATATGTATAACTAAATATTCTGTGAATATTTCGGGCATCAGCCCGTTGTAATTATTAATATCGAGCAAAAAAATCCCTTTTGTCGTATGAGAGCCCCCTCAAATATTAATTTTATTCTACTTTTTAGTACCTATTTGTTTTTACAGCGGCATAAATACATCTTCTGTATAATTTTCAATTTGCAATTTTTCATCTCAATTTGCGCAATTGCTAGCACAGTTCACGAGATACAGCTTGGTGTCACACAGACAAACAGGCAGACAGACGGACAGAGGAATTCTATTCGATAGGGTTTCGTTTTTACGGACCCCTAAAAATAAACCATGTTTATAGAAGCCACAATTAGCAACATAAAAAGTGCCATGTTGCATTTCCAGTTAACAATAATATATTACATAACCAGCTGACAGAAGGTCGCTGGTACCAAGGTGAGTGTTGCGTGGGAGACTGCAATTATAAAACATTACTCCAATACACTTACGTCTTACACATTGTTATAGTGATTATTTCCTTATATTTATTATCGTTCATTCAAGTTTTTATGGCATTTACAATTTAATATAATTATACATACATGTGTATTTCAGGATAAATATCTTGCAGAACTTATAGAAGACGTCCAAAGATGTTATACCTAGAGATGGCAATAACGGCTATATGTATACCAATAATGAATTATAATTTTGTGCTATTTTTTAATAACTGTTGTCATAAACTGTTATCCTGTTGTTTGAAGTGTGGGTCCTAGAACTTATACCTAGTCTGGCCATAAATACTGTTACAATTAAAAATAAAATATATTAATTACATTTGAATTTGGAATATGTCGCTTTTATACGATTTTTCATGGTGTTTTCTCATTTTGGCGCCAATAGGTACATTGTACAATATTTTGCGATATTAAAATGGAGTGGGGTATAATAGAGAACCGAATTGCTGTTGCAGTACACAAAGTAGGTATGGAGCCAAAAACAATTTTTAAAACTATCCATACACTTGGTATAAGTCAAATGTTTATGTACTAGGCTATTAATAGGTACGATGAGACTTCTTCTGTTTGTGACAGAGAAAGATCTGGTCGTCCACGTAGTGTTCGTACGACAAAGGTGGTAAAAACAGTAAGGGGAAGAATTCGAAGAAATCCTATCCGATTTTATCTTGGGAAAAAAATGAAGATAGCAGGTCTAGAACCATATCGCGTATTTTAAGAGATGACTTGGGACTTATAGCCTATAAGAGACGCACTGGTCATTTCTTAACTGATAAATTAAACACGAATAGGGTGGTAAAATCGAAACAACTACTGAAGCGGTACGCAAAGGGAGATCACAGAAAAAATTTGTTTACAGATGAGAAATTTTTACAATTGCGCAACATTTTAAGATGAAAAATGACTGTATTTATGCTCAAAGCTCTAAGGAAGCTTCCCAATTATTAGTCGACGGAGTGCAAAGTTGGTATTATCCGACTTCAGTGATGGTTTGGTGGGGTGTTAGCTATGAAGAAGTAACTGAGCGATATTTTTGTATTTTTGTAAGTTTATCTTGAGAAGGTAGTTAAGCCCTTAAACCACACCATGTTCAATAACCAAGCATTGTCCTTCCAGCAAGACTCGGCGTTGAGTCATAAAGCTTTGTTCACGCAGTCTTGGTTGGAAGCAAACGTTTCGGACCTCATCAGAGCTGAAGACTGGCCGTCGTCTAGTCCCGATTTTAATCCGCTGGATTATAATTTATGGTCAGTTATAGAGAGTTCAGCTTGCGCTAAACGCCATGATAATTTGGAGTCCCTAAAACAATCCATACGATTGGCAGTGAAGAATTTCCCCTTGAAAAGAGTGCGTGCTTCTATTGATAATTGGTCTCAACGTTTAAAGGACTGTAATGCAGCCAATGGAGTCTCCATTGGCTTCGAATAAGCTTTTTATATTTTTAATTGTTTTATATTTATGTATTAAAGTAACATACTGTAAAAGTAATAAATGTTATTTACAATTAAAAAAACGATTTTATCGGCGTTTTTATTTAATTTTGTACATTTCTAAAATAAAATAATAAAATTAAAGTAGCTTAAGCCATTCATTATTACATCAGCCGTTTCAGAGATTAGCGGCTTATATATGTACAAATAGACAGACACAGATATACAGACAAATCTAAAAAAAAATCTGCCTGTATTTTATTATTGGACTAATTTTGGTATAATATACATATACTTTGTAAACGTACATATGCATTTAGTAGAAAGCGGTTATTTTAATATTACATACAGACGCTCCAATTTTATTTATTCCGTTTTATGTCAGATGATATCGGGATCGGCTACTTATTCTAGGGGATTTAACAAGGGTACAAGTTATTCTGACATTAACAACGCGAAAGAGAAACCATGGTGTAGATGTATAGATATGTAAACAATTGCTTCCAAGCGCAGGTGGATACTTGTCTACTTAAATATATAAGTCATAATAAACTTTATCTGCCATCAGACAGTTAGTCACAAGCTTTAAGGATAATGGCTCAGGGCCACTTCCGTTCGCCGAGATAACAAATCGCCGCAGTACATACGTTTTTACCAAGAATGTGGCTCTGCGATGAAGCTATAACTGTAATAAATAATGATAAACTATGTATGAGAACCGCTAATGAACTCTGTAGATAAGGTTTAAAAAGTAAAGGATGAAAATCTTTGCATAATAAAACTGAAGAAGATTGAATTCTGTACATAGAAAATATTTAAAACTACCGGTCAAGTGCGAGTTCGATGCGCGCACAATGGGTTCCGTGTCGTTTCTATCCTATTATCCTATTTTTTAATATAATAAACGTGAAAGTTTGTAAGTATGGTTGGATGGAAATATGTTACGCTTCCACGTTAAAACTACGTGATGGATTTTAAATGAAATTCTACAATAACATTATATATAGCTTATGCATCAGAATAAATACAATTCAAAACAAATAAATAAAATTGTAGTGTTTGTAATATTAAAATAACCGCTTTTTACTAAATGTATATGTAAGTTTATTAGGTACCTACCTACATAATATACCTATTTTTAAATTTTTTGTCTGTCTGTCTATTTGTACCTACCCGTTAATCTCTGAAACGGTTTGACCGATTTTGACGGGCTTTTCACTGTCGGACAGCAAATTTTATAAGGAACGGCTTAGGCTATTATTATTATTATTAATATTTTCAGGTTTCAAGGTGCAAATCTCGGTCTTAGTCGGGTTAGCCAGAATCTAATTATACAGCTACATTTTTTATGTCAATAATTTATTTTATTATTTTTTTGACTAATAGATTGCAATAGTTATAAGTGGTTTATTTTGTGCTTTTCGACGGCAATGAATGTTTTATTTATTATTTATTTATTTACTAGCTGACCCGGCCAACTTTGTACAGCCTAACAGTCAGTGTTATTTTTTAGCTAATATCTTCTATTCGGGGCGGAGACAAATCCAACGAATCAAAAACCATGAAAACTGCTCCTGAATCCAGCTCGAGTTATAAGTGTTGTAACAACGGGTTTGTTTGTTTTATATATGCAGGTACATAGATTTGATATAGCTATGCATTATACATGGTAAATGGTCTGCGGTGCGACAAAAACTCACATTTGTTGTATGAGAGCACCTTTAAATGTTTACTGTATAATATCTTTTATTATCTATCTATCTAATACCTTAAACGAGAAATTCTCGTATATATCAGCGATTTCGAAAACGGCTCAAACGATTTTTTTGAAATTTTGTATATAGGTAGTGTCGGGGGCGATAAATTGATCTAGCTAAGTTTTATTTTCAGGTTTATTTTATTAATTGTGTTTTCATGGAATAAAAACCTATATCACTACAATACAAAGCTAAATTTCGCCAATATTTGCAAAATTAGAATAGCTCAGTTGGGAAATTGGGCGCCTTAATACTCAGAAACCCGGAATCAAAACCGCGTCCGGTTGTTTCTTTTTTTCCTTTTTTTTAGTACCTTCTTTTTGTGAGAGAACTGTCCCTGGAAGCCCTACAGAAACAAGAAAAACATTGTAAGTTATACCAAATATACAATTCTAAAAAAAAAATTAAATGTACTAACAAAACACCGAGCAAGGTTCTAAATGTGATAAATGAAGAACCGTTCTACCGTTTTTGTGCAACCTTCACATGAACCATCAACTAAATAGTCCGAATAAAAACTAAACCTTTAGGTTGGATAGGTAAGACCGTTTTTGAGTTTTAAAATTACAACGATAAACATAACTGTGGTCAAAATGCATGCGATCCATAAAGTTTGTGGAGTAACGTCAGTAAGGGAACCGCATACGCAATAGTGAGATCAAAGAGAGTGGGTTTGAAAGAAAGTGTCGAAATCATGTGTAAAAATGAGAAAAGGCATGCTCTATATATGTATATATAAACATGCCTTCTTTTATTATAGTCGCTTAAAAAGTAGCCTATATTTTATTCTCATATATAAGCTATCTTATAAAAGTTTTATCCAAATCCGTTTAGTAGTTTTTTCTTGAAAGAGTGACAAACGTCCATATACACATCCATCTATACTTAGTATTAGTAGGCTGTGGCTGTGTCTGCGATTTCGTCCGCGTTTTTTTTGTTTTATACATTTCTAAATAATACTCCGAAATAAAAGCAGCCTAAGCTATTCCTTATTACATCAGCAGTCTGCCAGTGAAAGTCCCGTGAAAATCAGTCCAGTCGTTTTAGAGATTAGCTACAGACAGACAGACAAAAATTATAAAATTATTATTTTGGCATATGAACCTGGTAAATATACTATGCATTTAGTGAAAAGCGGTTATTTTAATATTACATACAGACTCTCAAATTTTATTTATTTAAATATCGGGGTTAGCTACTCAAATGACAAGAACGCTACTTAAAATGCGCTACAGAAAGCGACCATCTGACTTCTACAACTGAGATGAACAAGGACCTATTCTAGAATGGGTCAAATAAACAAATTCAAGTTTTCCCTCACCGTAAAATTGATTTCATCAATACATGCCGGGATTCGAACCTGGACTACCAGAGTGAAGGTCCGAAGCGCTAATAAATTGACTATCGAGGCTTTAAAGTATTTACTTTCCATTTACTTTTGTAAAAACCTTTATTTCAGTAAGCAGTACTCGGACTAATCAAAGAGGCTTTTCTTCACCGTAAAACATTTTGTGTGACAAAATTTCTGATCCCTTTTAATCTTTGTTTGCAATTATTTCAGTTGAAAAATTTCAAAAACTTTTTTTTTGTCTCTTTGTGTAACTTTCTGTTTAGAAAATTTTTATTTGCAATTAAATTAAAATAACTTATTTACAGATTCGTAGATGGTTGGTGACAGGATTGAAAACATTAATCAATAGACTATTGAGAATCTCGTTAATAGGTATAATATGACGTAATGATGTCCCAAGCAAACATAAACTTTTTTTATATGATAAGAACGCGATGAAGCACACAAGTCTCCTAACGGTAAGAAATGTAGGTAACTTTTGACAATTACAATTTTCAAAATAGATTTATAAAAAAAATACAAAAAATGCACAAAAATTTTGAATATGGAAAAGGCTGAACGAATTTTGCCGCCGTAATTAAACTTACTTTAAGTTATCGCCATCTTCTTTTAATGCAAGCAAAAGAAAGAGACAAAACACTTCTTGTCCTCACAGATAAGTTTGTACGTGACATTTCTACATTTAGTCTAAAGCTCGGAATATTTCGATTAAAAATCGTACAAGTTATTATGTTCTATCTAATTTGCATGACTAAAATGTTCTATCTCT
>DVZL01008084.1:0-10427 GCA_018236625.1 Lasaia peninsularis
GAATTTTATATTTAATTTGGAAACAATTTCAAACTAAGATATATATATATATCTTAGTTTGAAATTGTTTCCAAATTAAACGACTACTAAAATAGTAGTGGTAGTGGTGGGTTGTAGTTTTGTGAAACTGCTATACATGCCTCTTAAGTTTTGAATTTGTTACTCGAACGAAACTAATTCTGTTTTGTTACTTTGGTGCTCCTCGTATTAAACATATGTACAGCTCTAGTATTAAACTAGCTTAAGAATACCTAAGATTTTTCTGATTCACCTAATACTTTAACGTTTATGAGTTATTTTTATTTGGCTGTGAAATTAATCGATTACACTATTCCGAAAGTGTTCCAATGGGTCCGTTTCCGCGGCGAGGAAATATACTTCAGATATATTTAATATTCGGTGGCGCTCCGTCTAAACATATATTTGAAGATGATTGTTGTTTTATCTTAACAAAATGAAACTAAAAGAGAACACACTAAATTGTATCTGTGAGAACCATCATAGCTTTCGTACACAGTTTTAAGCATCATCCATGTTTATGCTACTTGTTTTGTAAGGCGCTTTACAATGGCTGAGGGGGCGATGGGAAGGGGTGGGACAAACCGCGCCTCGCGTATATGCGTGTCCCGCCCCGCTTATGTGCGTGTCCCGCCCCGCGTATATGCGTGTCCCGCCCCGCGTATATCCGTGCCCCGCCCCGCGTATATGCCTGCTTCGCCCCGCGTATATGCGTGCCCCGCCCCGCGTATATGCCTGCTTCGCCCCGCGTATATGCGTGCCCCGCCCTGCGTATATGCGTGTCCCACTCTGCGTATACGCGTGTCCCGTCCCGCGTATATGCGTGCCCCTCCCTGACATGGCCTACAAACAGTATTTCATATCTCATATATTGAGTAATTGCTAAATTAAGTCCTAATGATAAATATTGTAAAATGAAATAAAAAATATTTGCGAAATATGTGTGTTAAAAAATGTTACATCAAAGTATTTAATTATACCAACATGTTCTACCACATAGTGGTGTGCAATTATTTTAATAAATGATTTATAATTATTTATTAATAATAATAATATAGTATATGTTATATACTAATTATTTTTTTATATTTCATTAAATTTAGCTCTATATGAATATTTTTTCTGAGTTACAATTGTATGATAAATTCTCTACGTTTGCGATATGTTTTGTTCCGTCTTTTTTATTTCGTTAAAAGTTGGCCGTGACTTGAATCGACTTAAATTAAAAATGGCTTCAGCAAGCCGACGTGTGAGATATTGTGATGGGAGTGAACGGCAATATATTCAATGATACTGTCGTTTGAGGTTAACCCTCGTTTGAATTTAATATAAAAGTATTATGTTAATTGCCAATGATTAGGTTTTAAACTTAAAAATATACTTTAATGTTTTGTATGAAATATAATTAGTTTCTAGAATTGGGCGTAGTTTCCCTTCTGGGTTGCAGAGGTCAGATGGCAGTCGTCCAATGATTTTATATACAAGATACGCCATCTTCTTACTGCATACACGAAATAATTGTTCCTTCACGTATATATATTAACAAACACGATAAGTGCGACAAAAAATATGGAAATCACAAGAGTGAAAAAGACAGCTCTTGTTTGTATATAAAATCATTGCAGTCGTCGCTCTGTGTAAAAGCTGGGGCTCTTGTCAAATCCCTTAGATTAGATACCCGACCTCGATTCTAATATAGAAAGGAGATGAGGCTAGGAGTAAGAAGATACAATATGATTAGTTATAGGTGATCCAAGAGCTTACCTCGACACTGTGTCGATATATTCTGACGTTTTGGACGTTTTCAATAACTTATCTACAGTTAGAGATATGCTTACTAGCGTTTTGTTGCTAAGATAATAATTATTGAAAAGTAACAGTGGTTGCCTGGTTACTGATCTAAGGTAGCCCTATCTCATATCTTTGATAGGTTATTGAAAACTGCCACTAAACAATAACATTTTGCACAGTTTAGCAATAGTTATTTGTTATGATATCTTATAGGATTAAAATTGCTAATTGAGAATTAATTATTTTGAAAGTTAATTTGTGGGCTCGGGTTTGAACTAGGCTTTTTTGTACGAGACAAACTCGTACAAAAAAGTAAAGACTCCTCAGTTTTCTAGTCGAGACGTAGGTAAAAAAAAAAGATCGTCACGCCTATTTCCCTGAAAGGGTAGGCAGAGGTATATGCACTCACAATTAGCCGACGATATTAGGTCATTACAAGAGGTACTTAGTCAAAGCCATTTTCTCCACCATTTTGTCTAAGCTGTGGTCGCAAGAGACACGCCCTAATGTAGGCGGTGTCTGGCCATTTCTTTATATCGCACGCTTAGAATTAAAGTGACCTAATTCAAAAAATGCAATTTGTGATGAATGAGCAAGAGTTTTCAAAAATTATAGTATTGAATACATCTTGATATCTCTTTCGTGTTTCGCAAACAATTGGTTTTAACCAAATTTGTGGATTAACCTTTTAGGTACACAATTACGATGTAAGTTAATATTTATAGTAATGTGGTGAAATCGAGTATTACAATAATTTTGAGTTAAGTCACTTGTTTCTAAACGTGCGATATATAGTTTTGCACAGCATTCTGTTCCCCCCACGTCTAAAAATAAAATTTTTGTATACATATTATTAATAATTCTGAAGTCTTATAATTAGACTAAAAATAATTCTTAAAATGTTACAAATTATGAAATATATTTTTTCAATTAATTCCATTTTTGGAATATTTTAATATTCTCGGGAAAATTGAAGTTTTATACTAATCCCATCTTATTTTATATTATAAAACAAGATAAATGTTTACGGTACGTTTGTATTGTTTTGTGATAGCTAATATGTGCGACACACAATTGCCGCGCTACAGTCGCATGTGTGAATGCACGGTTAATATTATTAATAGTATGTTGCCCCCCTAGGGCAATAAAATAAGATTTCATGTAATTGTCATCGTAGTCGAAGCTGAGTTTAACGAATATGTGATCTGAGCTGTTTTTGCCCGAGGTGTATATAAACATTTTTTATCGACGGAGGCTGAAAGTGCTATTTTCGTCTAGCACAGCGGGAGAAAAGTAGCAACTTTCCGCCCGGAGGGTAGGTAAAAGTTCATTGTGTCAAGGGAAGAAAATATTACATTTCTTACTGCATGTAAAGTCGCCCTAGACTCCTATTTGTACAAACGTTTTTTTTGTTTGTCTTTAAAGTTTGCGGCGAGTTTATGATTTTACTTTAATTTTGCGAAATTTCGACCTGGTTGACACGGAAAAAATTACTACGTGCATTTTTGCATTTCACACTTTCCTTTGTAACACAATGCACTATTTATAATTTCTGAACGGTTTCTTTACCGTAATCAAGTACTTATTTAGTACTAACTGTGATGAAAATGTGCACCTGCCAACATGTACTTACACTTGTATGTGTGTATTGACAAGGTTAAAATTGAGAAATATATCACTTGCTGTATTATAAAATGTTTCTAATTAATTGCGAATATATTTCATTTAAACTTAAACAAATCGTGGGAAACTGTACTTAACAAAAGAAAACACTTTTTTAATTTATCAAATTTTGTATTGGTGCCAAAAAATAATCGACTACAGATAAAGTTAAATACAGTTTAGAGTTTAATTAAGAAACACATGTACGAAAAAGTCCACATATTAATATATTATGAAGCCGGGGCTGGTCACTAGTAACGACCTGCCCCGGCTTCGTACGGCTATATTATGCATTATGCATGTTATATAAACTTTAGTCTTGAATCACTCTTATCTATTAAAAAATCGCATCAAAATCCGTTGCGTAGTTTTAAAGTTCTAAGCATACATAGGGATAGACAACGGGAAGCGACTTATACTATGTAGTGATAATTGAAAATTAATTTAATTCATAAACAATTTTCAATTATTAAGTATGTAAAAAAGTGCATGTGTATTTTTCATTGAAAATATGAATAATTTGAAGTTTCACCAAGTCTATGATGAAAAATAGAGAGTATTGCATTGATGGACAACAACAAAGAAATATTCTACATCAAATGTTGATATTCTAAATATTGCCATATAATAGGCGAAACCATTAGCCCATTATATTTTAATATTCACTTCATTAATGCTCACTGCATGCAAAATGCAAAAAATATATTTTCATTTCATTCGAGTTAACATAGTACAAGCCATAGTCATAATATATTTACTTCAATCTTAATTTCGATTTTATAGTAAAAAGAAGTAAGACTATAAATGGCTTGCTTTGTTATTTTAACTCTAGAAATGTTGTGCCTTTTGTGTGGTTTTTAATAGGAACTGTGTTTTGATTTTGTATGAAATTGAAAATATATCTTAAAAATTGTGTGTACATATCAAAATGTATAATTTACTTGAAGTGTTACCAATTAATAGATTTTTGGAGTGTAATAGAGTAGAACTATATCGCACCGTAACAACAATACAGACTTAACTCAAAAATATTTGTAAGCTAGTTATGATCGCATTATTTATATAGACAAAACTGAGTTAAATCTAAATATTAAAAAATATATTTGTATGCTAAAGATAGTTAATGGAATAAGGCGGTTTGAAGTTAGATGTATAATTTTTTTATTGAGGTTTTGACAATGAGAAAAGTTGATGTCAGCCTCATCGGGAAATATGTTACTTTGTAATCCCTAATACCCATATATTTCTTTATAAATGAATATACGATTTTTGCGTTTCAGATATGATTCCATTAATATGAGATTAATATGTATGGTATCAATAGTTTTATCTAGTCTAATTTTGTTTCTTAGTTATATTGTACTATACATTCAAAAATGAGTGATATCTTTAGTTTTGTTGCACTGAAAAGCACAAAAGAAAAGTTTTTATACAACTTCTATTGGATGATAATATGTTAGATCTGGTGCCCGATGCTGGCCCCAGTTAAATAATAGAATGATATGCCGCAGAGCAGATGCTCCCAAATACTAATACTTTATTGTTTCTAAATTATTATAAATATGTTAGTTTTTAGTTTACTTGCCGTACGAGTTTAGTGACATTGCCTCCTACATCTTTCTTGATTTTTCAAAAAACTTTGAGTTAGGTCTATATCTTTCTAAAGGTGCAATATAGTAAAGGAATCTGAGACCATTGGCTATGTGAAATAGAACTGTCAAGTTGTAGATCTGCTACTCCACTAATATTTTGTGTAATATGATGACATACGTACATACATACTTATAAAATATAATTGTGTATGAAAGAAATTCATGGAATACCCTGGATTTCGCCGCTATATTACCAAACCACCTGACAGCCAGTTATTGATTAGGTGCATAGTGAAAGCAATATTGTTTTAACATTTATTAGTATTAAAATATGCTTTGCTTCATTCCTATATAGATTATGTTGTTATTTTAGATCTATAGCCAAGCATTTGTAAATAAAGTTCCGTAAGTGATAAAGATTCTAGGAATTAGGTATAGTTCAAAATTTGTTACTTTGAACTACTTTATTATGATATTTCATTGTTATTTCATTTGTTTGGATGCTCGAATATTTGTACCTAATATTGTTGACTCTCTCATAATAATGTAGTTCGATTGAAAGGTTTACTAGCGTATATACAGTGAATGTGACCAATCTTAAAAATAAAATCAATTTGAAATCATTAATGTTTATTATTTTATACATAATGACCGATACCATTGGATTCATTATTTTTATCCCATTATCTAGTTTGCATTTAACCTTAATAAAATATCGTCACGCGCATATTCCCGAAAGGGTAGGTAGATGGAACATATTCAGCAACGGTTAGCCTGCCAGACAATATTAGGTCCCATGATGGGACAGATGGCAAGTACATCGCCACATCGAGCACTAATTCAATCTCAGGCAATCTTATGTTCTTTCTTATAAGAAGAAGTCGTCCTACCCAGCAATTGAACCCAGGACCTCGTGCGTCAAATTCAGACACCGACTTCACTCTACCACAGAGGTAATGAGACAAATTTGATACTGAAAACTCATTTCACTAAGCATCTGATAGGAAAATACTGATTTTGTTTGCAAGGTTTTTCAGGTTATCTGAAAAACTTAACGTTGTCTGAGATTTAATTTGTGCCCGATAATGCGACGAACTCGCCATTTGTCTCATCATGGAACCTAATGTCGTCGGCTGATCGTGGGTGCTTATGTACCCTCTGCTTACCCTTTCGGGGATATAGGCGTGACGGTAATCATTCACTTTTATTTGCTTAAGAACAATGTGACCAAAAATCGTCCCTTTAAAGGTTACGGTAAATACACTGGCGGTGGCGAATACTGAGGCGGCTGCACATTTTTTACTTTCACTTGAATGGGCAAAGTGTTTTGAGGGATCGGTGGCCGCTTGAACCTGAAAAGTGTTTATTTTATAATTATAGTATCTAATGTATCTAAACGTCAGCTCTGAGAAATACGTGTAATGTGATATAGGTTGCTTCTGCTTAAGATCAGAATAAAATATTTTAGAAGCTGGAAAACATTATGCAGTACATCAGTTTGCGTCAGAGCATGAATCGTCTTCCTATGCCACAATATAGTAGTATTTATATGAAAGAGCAACAAACACACACACGCATTTATATATTAATAGGATATATAATATCAGGTACTTATGTATGAATTTAAATTTGGCACTTACCACGGTACGAGGCTGAGGTCGTGCGGCGGCTTGGGCGTGGCGCGACGGGCGCGGCGCTCGGCGCGCAGCCGCGGCGCGTCTCGCACGGCCGCGCACCACGCCCGCAGCGTGAAGTAGTACACCAGCTCCACACCCGACAGCAGGGAGAACCCCAAGAACAACCCCGCTATTCCACCGAACGATACTGAACAACACACAAACACGTGGTAGTAATGAAGGATTCTCACAAATATCATATTACTTGTATATCTAAATAATTACAATTGAAATCAATTGTTTTCGAAGCATACAAATACCTACACAAAAAGTGCTATGTAATATTTTTGCTTTAATACGATTCCGACAAATACAAAAATAATTAATATTGTTATTTTTAAGTTTTTAATTTGTAAACTAATACGTATTAACCTTTATCAAATTAAATATACTTATTAGTCACCTGAATAATTTCAAGCACATTTTAATAGCTCTATAAGAATCGCCTCTGTGGTGTAACGATGCAGGTGTCGCCTGTTAGGACCGTAAGCCACGTAGGGTCCCGGGTTCAATTCCCAAGTCGGGCAACTTTTCTTAAATGTTTTTTCGATTTTTCTAACATTTTGAGATTTGAATGTGCCCGAAGTGGCGATAGGCTTGCCACCTATCACATCAGGGCCCTAGTACCTTGACTAATCGTGGGTGTGTTCTAGTATATCTACTGGACTTACGACTCGTGGATATACTAGCACATCTCTGCATGAGGTATGGGTATTCGGAGATAATAGGCGTGAAGGTACTTTTTCTATAAAAATCATCACTTTAGTACAATCTTGCATACTTTTATTGTGTAGTTCTTCGGAAAAATTTGTACCTTCATGTGTACTGTGTAGGCTATCCCTTATGCAGCAGCAGAATGACAGCAAAAAGAGGCACAAAATGTCGTGAAGCATACTGTTTGCCCTTAATAGTACCTACCTACCACTGTATGATGATCACGATAGTTCCGTCAAGAACGTAGCAGCTGAGAATGAAAGGGTGATAGCGCTTTACATAATGCAATTGTATAACATCATAATCTTGACGTTAATCCCGATAAAAGCCAGTGTGCGAAAATTATATGTTCGGAATTAAATTTCTGTATATATACTTAAAGGTTTTCCGTGGAAGAGGGGATTAAGCCGAAATTTGCTTAATTTAATGCCCAAGAAATACATATTATGCTAATTTTTTGCTTGACGGAGTCGAAAAGTGACAATATAAATTAGCACTGATAGCTACTTTTCGCTTGAAGGCCAAAAAAAATAATTCGTAAGAAAGGTAACAATTTGACCTATGGTTATAGATTTTAACTTTAGTACCTTTACCTTTTAAAGCATTTTCTGATTCAAAGGTTGACTGGTGAAGAATACCAATAGGCATTAAATTCGTCTTTTGTACAAACTTATTTGTTTGATTTACAGTAAAGTACAAATAAATAAATTATTATTATTACGCTAAGTAATACAAAGAAATACCCCTAATTCAAGGTTTAAGAGCTTGTTAGCACTTCCGAAAATAACTGTACTCACCAAGTAAGTCCACCCACCCAAAAAGAACCTCCCGCTTATATCGGACCATAGGCCATGACACAAATTCTGTTTCAAGTGAATTGGACGAATCTGCTATTTTGTTTGTGCTGAAATAAATATTTTGTTACAATATACATCTAAATTCAAATGTCAGACTTTTGGAGGAGAGCGTTGGTACATGCATACAGTATAATACTTCTGAGAGAACATGCATACAGTATAATACTTCTGAGTCATTGATCTCAAAAAACCGGCCAAGTGCGAGTGGGATTTACGCACAAAGAATTGCGTGCGTATAGCGATAACGGAAATAAATCATCTGTAAAAAAATCAAAAAAATCAACTAACTATCATAGTTCATGAGATACAGCATGGTGACAAACAGACGGACGTTGATAGGGTACCATTTTTACTCTTTAGTACGGAATCCATAAGATTGACTTAAGTTTTAGTTGCCAATAAAATATTTTCTTTTAAAATATCCGAGCCTCAGATTATAATCACCCCCAACATTTTTAGTGTAGTGAAGCGAGATTTTATCTGTATTAGCCTTTAGACCTTTTGGCTTATTAATGCTAAAAAATGACACAAGGTTTAAAATTTTGATAAATACATATATATCTTTAAGACAGATCCTTTACGGTGTAGGCAGAAATTATCTAATAGGTACCAAGTAAGACGATTCTTACAAACATGCCTAGCTACAATATTCGTCAATCTTTTCATTCAAACACCCCGGGTCGGTGTCTTGTGACACTATCCTTGGATAATAGGTACACGAATGATCGTAAAATGTCAGCGTAGGTCTCCCCGGGTACATACAACCATCTACATTTGCATTGTATATTTATTTTTAAGTTTTCACGACTTACTCAATATCAGTTAACTTCTCCACCTCGTAGACGGTGTGCGTGCAGCCGAGCTCGCACGAGCACCTGGTCACGTCGGTGATGATGGCGGAGTACCGCGCTATACATTCCAGTTCTCTGACCGTGCAGTGACGATACCCCTCTGTGCAATCAAAAATAGTAGAATGAGAAAAGCGGACTCTTCCAGAACCTCATAGAATCAAACTAAATTGCTGGATATTGATAAGATAGGTAAGGTGCCTGATGCTGGCCCCAGGTGGCTGTAGTGCCCCAGAGAGTACTGTTTACTGATGGTCGACTGACTGTGCAGCAACTTATCCAGGTAGGAACTCACCGCCTTATCTATTCCTGCCGCCATAATGACATAGTCGTGTTCCGGTCCGGAGGGTTGAGTAGCCAGTAGACTTGCACATACGGTCTAGCAGGTCTAAATGACAAAATTATTTGATGTTTGAGAACAGATGCTACCCAACCAAATAACCGAATTATCTATACAAATGAATAAAATTGAAGTATCTGTATGTAATTAAAATAACCGCTTTTTACTTAGCACATAATGTACCTATATTTACAAGATACATAATATACAAAAACATCATTTTTTTGAAATTTTTACTGTCTATCTGTCTATTTGTATCTACCCTAATCTCTGAAACGGCTGGGCCATTTTTGACGGGACTTTCACTGGTAGACAGCTAATGTAACAAGGAACGGCTTAGGCTACTTTTATTTTAAAAAAATATTTTTTAGAATGTATAAAATAAATTAAATAAAGTCGCGAGTACAGCTAGCTAGTAAATCTCTTACTGATGAGAGGATAGAAGTGCGGCACACATTTGCAGAACGACCGACACAAGCGCATGCGGCACTGGCGCATGCACGCCGAGTACGTGTACGTCGCGGACGTCTCCAGCCGCACCTCGTCCGGGAAGATGCAGTGCCTCTGGCGGATGGACAGCTGGCGGGCGTCCTCCGTCGTGTACGTGTGCTTCACCGAGAACGACACCTTCTCTACACGCCGGTCCCACGCGTGCTGCGCCGCCTGCTCTAGTCCCGCCATCTCCTCATATGAGTGTATGTATATCTAGAATATTCACATTGTAAAACGATATTTGTTTTGAAAAGAATAGAAAATACTTTATTTTACATAGACGCACCTTACTACCGAAACTATAGTCTCTAAAAAAGACAAAAACATTACTTTTTTTTTTGATACGGACTAACTTGTTGATAACCGAGTGGTTCTTACAACTTCACCGGACTTTGTGGGCGAGCAGAGTGCTCAGCCCAGATAATTATTATTTATAC
>DVZL01008085.1:0-10427 GCA_018236625.1 Lasaia peninsularis
CCTTTCGAATGGTGAAAGAATTTTAAAAATCGGTCCAGTAATTTCGGAGCCTATTCATTACAACCAAACAAACAAACTTTTCCTCTTTATAATATTAGTATAGACTAGTATAGATGTGACAAGTATTAAACAACATTAATACGTATTTCACAACTATCGTAGATAAGAAAATAACCTTCTTTTGAGTTTCGTACCTAAAGGGTAAAAAACGGAACCCTAATACTGATACTTCGTCATCCGTCCGTCTGTCTGTCACCAGGCTGTGTCTCATGAGCCGTGATAGCTAAAGAGTTGAAATTTTTACACATGATGTATTTTTGTTGCCGCTATAACAACGAATACTAAAATAAAATAAAATAACTACATATTATACAAGAAACGTGATTTTTTTTTTTGCCGTTTTTACAGATAGTGGTAGGGAACCATTCGTGCGCGAGTTCAACTTGCACTTGACGGATCTTTATGTATTTGTATATTATAATAACACTAGCTGTTGCCTACAACTGCGGCCGCGTATTGTAATATTCCTCTTTGAGGAAGACTGGACGCCTACATTTTTTTAGTGTTTTCTTATAGATAACTAGCTGTGCCCGCGACTTTATCTGCGTTTTTATTTTATTATTTTATGTTAAACATTTCTAAAATAAAATTTTAAAATTAAAATATCCTAAACCATTCCTTATTACATCAGCTGTTACTGGCAAGTGAAAGTCCCGTAGAAATTAGTCCAGCCGTTTCAGAGATACGCGGATACAAACGGACAGGCAGACAGATGGACAGAAAGACAGAAAAAAATTCTAAAAAATATTATGATGGTATGTGTGCCTTGTAAACATACACGTGTAATAAGTAAAAAGCTGTTATTTTAATGTTATACATACAGATTTTATTGATTTTTTTAGATATTGTGGGGTACAAACTAATTTGAAAAAAAAATTTCACGCTAAAACTAATTTGACAACACTAAATGTGTTGTCTCTTTCCTCGAGTTAAAGTAAGATAGCGATAACTTAATATAACTAACACTAATAATTCAAATATTTTTAAACTATTATATTGAAATTATTGGTTCCATAGAACATACAGTAAATATAATAAAATGTTCCTTAAAAACAATTTTTACCCTCAGCTTGTTTCTGTGAAAATTCCGTCTGTAGTCTCCCCTTGTTTCATTTATAATATTAATTTCACATGTCAACACAAACACTTTTGGCTACGGAAATAGCGTTTAATGTGTCCAAGTGATAAGCGGAAACCATTCTTGCACTTTTTGTAAAAAGTTGCAATTTGTTGGTTTGGTTACTGAAGCCTTGGCGGCCTTTCAGACCCTAGTACGCGTTTTGGAATTTCTTCTCGGTAGTCCAGGTAGTTTATGGTAAACAGGGTTGAAATAAGTTTACAGATAATAAGATAACTAATATACATTGATAATATATTGATTAATAAATAAATAAATATGAATAATGTTTTAAAATATTTGCACACCACATGTGATAGAATATGTTGGTATAATTAAAAACTTTTATTTTGCAACAACTTTTTACACACATATTCGGCAAATAAATAAATTTCATTTCATTTCAGGTTCGAATCCTGCCATGTGCTAATGAGTTTCTTTGACTTCAGTACGTTTTTGTGTGCTTTTATGGTGAAAGAATATATCGTGAGAAAACAGGGAATTTGTGTCTAGCCGCCTGAGCCGCCATCAGGTCCTATTTTCGTCAGTTAACCGTGTTACTGCCTGCCTGTATAGCCTGGTGACCGACAGGCAGACAGACGGACAGCCAAGTCTTAGAGGGTTCCGTTTTTTTACCCTTTCGATATGGAATCTTAAAAGACAAAAATCAGCTTTTTGTATTTTTTAAACATTTACATGTATAATATTGATATTGATAAACTAGCTAAATCAAGATTGAAATAAATTACTTAGATGTGTCACTTCGGAATGTAGAGTTGTTTTTTAATATTTTTTTTACTAAAAGCTTTTTTTTAACTTGCAATGTATGTATGTAAGTATGTATGTTCGGGTGGAATCTTAGAATTCAATTTTGATGTAGAAATCTTTATCCGATTGAGCTGAAATTTTGTATACACGTTTAGTTTGGATGACAGTGCACGATAAGGTAAGTGACGTCATTCTTAATCCTATTAGCAGACCAAATAAGATGGCGGAATAGATATTTTTAAAGCACTTCTACAATATTGATATTAAATGAAAGGACTCGTTGAGAGCAACTCAAAAAATAATAAAAGTTTTTTTGCTTTTAATTTATTAATCGCTAGTTACCACTGCACTTGGACCAAACGACAAGGAGTTCTGAACGAAGGCGATTATTAACTGTCATATGCTACTGTGAACAGCTGATCAATCACATTTTCCAAGACAAAGAAATTTAGGAATTACATTTTATTGTTTTGAAGATATCGCTTTTACTACTGACTATTCCTGTATACAAATCCTTTCCATCGTCACAACGGCAATGCTTATTATTGTCGTTTTTAGACGGGGGATTTAATTGAGATGAACTTAAACCCATATGGGTAAACGCTGGTTGGATATAGTGGAACAATATAGGTATGCCAATGGACTATTAGGAATGCTAACAACCGAGCCGAAGTAAAAACCCGAAGGCGGACCCGGGGTTCCCTAATTGAAATGTGAGATTTTTTGTGATTAACGCTAAGATGATTATGATATGAAAAGTCGGTAAACTAACACAGAACCCAGACTTAGGTGGGCAACTCACCATTAGTGACTTTGGATAAACTACTAAAAAGGTAACCTACTTATGTAGGTATAAGACACAACCCAGACCCAAGACGGCAACATGACATTAGCCACTTTGGATAGAGCTACAGAAGAAAAATACTAATCATAGGATGATGATGATGAGGGAAACTGGTAAACCCAAAAGACAGAAAGAGTAAGTAAACCCATAAGACAGAACCCAGATTTAAGTAGACAACACGCTATTAGCTACTTTGGACAGAGCTACAGAAGAAAAATACTAATCATAGGATGATGATGATGATGAGGGAAGCAGATGGGATGTAAACCCAAAAGACAGAAAGGGTAAGTAAACCTTTAAGACAGAACCCAGATTCAGGTTGGCAACCCGCCATTAGCTACAGGATAGGTCAATACGGATCAATAGAGATAGTAAACACTTATAAGTGTCTTCTGGGAATCGCCACCTGCGACCACTTGTGGCTGTGATACACTATCACTGCTAGTGCAATAAGTGACAAATATCACTCGACACTTCAGTGTTATGATCAGATAACGCCGTAATCAGTGGACTTTTATAGATTAATAGCTGCCCGGCTTGGCTTCACACGGCCAGTTCGTAATTGACATAATGACAGCGCCACCTACCGGTAATTGTATTTTTAAATCATACATGAAATCGAAATATCCGTATAAAATTTCACTCCAATCAGTTTAGCCATGTGAAAAAGATAAGTACGAAAAGATAATTCTTTTTACCCGTTTTCCCGTAGTTCATAAGTGATAATGTCAGCTTCTAATGGTAAAAGATTTTTTTCAAAACGGTCCAGTAGTTTCGGGTCGTATTCAATACAAACAAACAAAACATATAATAAAAAAATAATATTAGTATTGATTTCTTCTATAGCAACCCAACCCAGCTTCGCAAGGGTTATATTACGTATGTTATCTATCTATCTATCTATCTATCTAATACCTTTAAACGAGCAATTCTTGTATATATATATTAGCGATTCTGGAAACGGCTCAAACAATTATATAACGGCTCAAACATAGCTAGGTTTTATTTTCCGGTTTTACTTATTAATTGTGTTTTCATTGAATATAAACCTATATCATTACAATAATTAGCTAAATTTCGCTAAATTTTTCAAAGTTAGAACAGCTCAGTTGGGTAACCGGGCGCTTGTAACTGCAGAAAACCCGGGTTCATCTCTCTTTTTTTTCGGATTGTTTCTTTTTTTTTAGAAACTCTTTCTCATAAAAAGTTCCTTCTTTTTGCGAAAAAATCTTAAAAAAATCCAAAAATACTGAAATACTAAAAAAACACCGAACAAAGCTCGGTCATCCAGGTACTATACGTATAAACCTCCCTTTTAATCACATATTAAAAATTCGTCGAGTGCGAGTCGGACCTGCACACGAAGGGTTCCATCATAACATCTATAAAAACGGAAAAAAGATCAGATTTTTGGTTAGGGAGCATCCTTTATATTTATTTTTCTATTATAGTGGCAATAGAAATACATAATCTGTGAAAATTTCAACTTTCTAGCTTTCACGGTTGGACAGCCTGGTGACAGACATACAGACAGGTGAGCCTAAGTAAAAGGGTAAAACCTCTTGGGTGCGAAACCCACTGGAAAAAAACCACATCAAAATTCGTTCTAAGAATCTAAGCATTGGTACATTATTCTATTCCTAGACAGCGGAAAGCGAGTTTGTTTTATACCATCCAATGACTTCAGTTATAGTGGTATCTCGCAATATCAGGAGCAAATTCAATCAAAATAAGCGGGAAACTGCCCTACATGGGAATCGATATCAGCAGCACGTGCGTCAAAGTCAGATTCATTCTACCACTGTAGTGTAGTCAGCTGATCGTGAGTACATATAATAATAATAATTCTTTATTTTCAGACACAAGGTCCATAGTACAATAAAAAAGAATTTAAAGTTACAATACACAAAAAATAATGTTAAAAAAGAATAGCACGAAAAAAAGGAAGGAAATAATTGGATACAACCTATTTCTGGTAGAACCCATCAGGTCGGAACCCATGAGACAGTTGCCACCCAAGACTTATAATTCCTGTTCCTGTCACTAAACGCTCGGCCGAATTTTAAATAACACAAACATATCTCTGCCTACTGCTTCAGCAATATGGGCGTGAAGAATTTTTTTCTAAGTTTATCCAATGCAGGAAGAAATTTCCACATGAGACATTGTCTGTGCCAATCTTGTGGCGGCGGTCCGACAAAAGAGTCCACTGTTTATTCTCCATACCTCACTTGCGGTTTTCGGAAATTGCCTTCACATATAAGTAATTTTCTAAGTCGAATCCGACGCCATTTCCAAAGGATACCGAAGATACCGCAGTCGGACGAACCGCTTTGTGTTTTCAATAACGCACTTTGGAATTTAAAACCGTCATTAGTATTAGTGTTGAAATTAAAAGTTATACGAACTTACCACAAATACTTGCCAAGGGAATAAACGCTTCAATATGCCTGGTAATAGATCTCTGGGATGACCCAAGATGCGCTGGCTTGACGTCATGAAGATGGATATGTCAGTCAATAATTTGACAATGGAGGATGTTCAAAATTGTGCAAAATGGAGGAAGACGATTAGAAAGGCGGACCCTAGTTTTGATGGGACTAACGCTAGTACGACGATGACAGCATAAATAATTAACACTGCCTGTACAATCTGTCTGTATACTAATGAATAAAATTAAATTACATTTATACAAATAAATAAAATTAAAATGTCGGTTTGAAAAATAATAACAGTGCTTTTTACTGAAACTATCTGATATGTTTAAATAAGTCCGTAAGGCCAAAACCACGAGTTATTGCACTTTTCGTTAGGACGGCAGGCATATACATACACGTTTAACATATACCAATATAAATTTTTTTAGAATATTTTGTCTGCATACCTGTTTGTTCCAGGTAACCTCTGGAACGGCTAGACCGATTTTGACGGGACTTTTAAAGGCAGATAGCTGATGTAGTATGAGTAAGTTAGGTTATTTTTATTTCATTGAATTTAAACATGGACGAAGTTGCGCGAAGTATAAAGTTACCAAAGCTGATGGAATATCAGTAACGACATTCAATGTATATTTTTTGGAGAAAAAATTTGGCCCAAATGATTGGATTGACCGTCATATTCCAGCTAGCAGAAGTACTAAGCAAGCCCATAAACTCTGCGAGAGACTAGTTTTACAGTAATATGTTGTATGTTACACACCTAAGAATGATCTGTCCCGAATACAGTAGCAATATTACACGCTAACTTTTTTTACACAGGTCCACGTCAAAACAAACTGACTGTGAGTGTTGCCCGTATTGGTCCAGGTCCTCTGTGTAAAATAAACCATCTGCCTTCCTACCAAGCAGCTCGTAGGAGACGAGTATAGGTTAATCAGTCATTGTCAACAAGACCACTGGTGGAAGAGTGCTGTGCAGCAACTCTCCCGGTTAGGGATTTACCGCCTTACCTATTCCTACAGCTATAATGATATTTTGTGTCGCCTCTGTGGTAACGGTACAGGTGTCGCCTGTTAAGATCGTTAGCCACATAGCGTCCCAGGTTCAATTCCCAAGTCGGGCAACTTTTCTTAAATGTGTTTTAGATTTTTCTAAGTAAGTTTTACGTTGCCCGGGATTGGAATGTGCCCAAAGTGGCGAAAGGCTTGCCACTTATCACATCAGGGCCCTAGTACCTTGGCTAATCGTGAGTGTGTTCTAATATATCTACTGATGGCGTGAAGGTGCTTTTGTGTTCCAGTCCGGAGGATAAGATAGGTGGTAGACTTGCATATCAGGCCTAACAGCGACGCACCCACAACTATCTGTCTTTGGTGTCTATAGGCCACGGTTGTCTCATTACCATCAGAATTACCATCAGAAGACCCGTGTGCTTGTTCGCTTTCGAGAATCGACTTTGTTTTAAGCTAAGAATATGTACTATGTAGTAACGTTGCTGGGTAAGAGAAGTCCCAATTACAGGCCAGTGAAAAACATCCTCTAAATCTGCGGTAAAGGTTTTTTTAATCACGAATTCAATTTCGCATGAAATTGATTTTTTGTCAATGATGACATCATCGTGAAACAAAGACGTAGATTCACACGGCCCCACTTGCGACATATTTGAAATTGACGTCGACGAGATGAAGATTAGATACAAATTCGTAGATCAATCTTTTGCGTGTTTATTTATTTTGTAAGTGAACGGAATGAACTCAAAGGCGTTTTTGTTGTCATTACCAAAATGTATGTGTAATATTAGGGTTAAAACGGAACCCTTTTAATATAATAGCGTATCTACGCTGCCCGTCTGTCTATCTGTCTGTATGTCATCAGGTTGTATCTCATAAAGCGTAACAGTTATAAAGTTAAAATTTTCGCAGATGATGTAGATTTGTATAAAAAAAAACAGATTTTGACCGTTTTATAGATTATGTTACGAAACCCTTCGTATGCGAGTACGACTTGCACGTGGCTGATTTTTTGTTTATATTGTTCATTACCATTATTTCCATATATATAATTAAAAAAGTAGTAATCTTGGAGTCTTGGTAGTCTAGTAGGTAGCGCTTTAGATGTCCATTTCGGTAATCTAACTTCGAACCCCGTCGTGTACCAATAAGTTTTGTAGAACAGTTCCATTTGTTTTTCTAATGCGTAAGTTTTTTAGTTCAGTAATAATTACTGATGTAGCTCTCACTATAAGAGTTCAGCTAACAATCACAACTTGAAACACTGAATGTACACATGTGGATATTTGTATGATCAATCGTCATTTTAAACTGGCTTTTGAAATAAACAGTGATGCTGATAAACACTACTTTTTCTATTTTTTTTCTAAACCATCGTCTTTCAGTTTTATAAAGTAAGGTAGTTGGTAGGTTTACTAGAGATTTAACTCTTGCCATTAAACCTAAAAAAAAGTCAGTTTAGTAAAATTTTTTTGGATTGGATAAATTAATTATTAATTATATAACAGTCGGAAGTAGCGCGGTTTAATTTATGTACTATGATTGACATCTATCTCGATCATATATGATGTGAAAGAAATAAAAATAAACAGACATTTGCATATTTACAACGTTAGCTACGAAAGGTTTAAAAGCTATATCAGTCAGCAATCGCACGACGTTCGAAGGTTGCGTCAAAATTTTTGACTGATGAATTGAAACAATGATGTCACAATTAGACGAATGGCGTTTTATCAAAACTGTCAGTGTACAATGACAGACGGCTCAGATTTAATCTGTGGGAATTGGATGAGGCTTGAACCTTTGATGGGGTCATATGTTGCCAAAGTGTTGGTGATTGTAATCTGTTGTTTGGATCAAACATTTCTTATCCATGAAAGTTTGAAATGATTCAAGATATTCTCTCACAGTCATTTTTTCTGACTGAAACATATTTTTTTGAGAAATGACAACGAACAAGCACATGTTTAGACAACCGCGGCATATAGATACCCTAGACATTGTAGAGCACTGTCTGTGCTCGTGCTGTAAGATCGTAAGTGCAAGTCCATTGACTACCCTCTCTGCCAGATCGGAATCTCATTATGGCGCCAGGAATAAGGAAGGGAATAAGGAAGGCGGTGGATCCCTACACGGACGATTTGCACAGCACTCTAGCACTAGTGATCATGCTGGAAGTGAACCAGCATAGGTTAAATGCTCGCCCCTGACAAGATGGTTTTCTCTACACAGGATTATAGGTTAATGATGTAGAATAGAAATTATCATATATAGAACACAATGTAGATATTTTTAGAATAATATAAATTTGAAGTTGAAATACTCCGTTTAGTTTTGACTCTCGTAACTTTTTTGTCACATTTGAGAAATTAAAAATATAAAATATTTTACTTAATTTAAATGAAATGAATGAAGATATGTAAAAAAATTAAAATATACACTTATTGTAAAAACGGACCTTTTACGAAATAAAAAAAATAAACATCAAGTAATATGACGTACCTACCTATAATAATAATAATTTCACATAATTTTCACGTAATTGAAAAGTTAATAATTTCACATTATTAGAACAAGCATAAATCATTAGCCCTTTAAAAATACTAATTTCCATAATTATTATTAATGTATTAAGATAATTAAAAACTCTCGATTTTAATGACTAACGAATAATTAATTCATTAATTAGACGCTTTGATGTGACCATCGCGCGCTAATATATTAATTAAATAATATTGTATATTGATTCAACTAGAGCAGATTTTAGACTAGAAGGTAGATACCCGCTACCTCTTACCCACCCGAATCGGTAGTACCTCCTGTGCCATAGACTCTTTTTCAATTTAAAGGGTTATATAGACAGTAGGTACCTAAGCTTATTTAGTTTATAAAAGAAGTTTCACATCTTAGACCTCGTGTATTTAAAAAAAAAACAAAATAAAGCTCAAAAGAGCTTTGGTAAATAGGTGCTATTAAAGTCATTGGTTGAACATATTATTAATAATGTCAATTGTCTACCTAATTGAAGCGCTTGTACTTGACTGACCCCGTCAAACAAAAATTTTCGTCAAGATTTTATCGTCGAAAACATGACATCTCAAATCAAGCGACAACTATTGTTTAAAAACCGCGCCGCTTTTATTTAAACTATATTAGACCTAGTCCCAACACAATAAGGGCTAGGTCTGGAACAGATTTGTGGAAACGGTGTCTGAGTAGTAGCTATTATCTGAGAGAACATACGTTCTGATATGAGAAAAAAAGCCGAAATATGATTAATAGGGCTATCATACGAGACGTGTTTCGTATGTGATTCTTCTCATTTGACAGATTGTCTCGACTCTCTGACCCGTGCTCCCCATGGTGTTATTAGGGATGGGAATTGGTATCGTCGACTAGCATTGTCGATATTTCTAAAAATCACTACTTTACTTTATTTGAAGTATAATTTTTTAACGAGTTCTGATAACCAGAAATTTAGCAACGCATCTTGGAATCTTCTATTTTTGTAGATATCAGTAAGCATTAAAGAGGATTCGCTATGCCTGCTTTCCCATCTATAAAAACAGCGTATTATATATTAATTACAACAAAGCTCTCGGAGTGACATATTACTGCACATAATTGTTTTTATAATTGAAGTCAAACAATCGCTACAATAATTGGACATAGTTATATTAACCAGAACCAACCCACAAATCAAAATTCATAGATAATTAAATTGAACTTTTAAAAGTGAGAGGAGAAATTTAATACTTTATCATATAAATTTAAATTGAACAGATTTTTTTTTCAAAACTGGTAATATTTTTTTGCTCTACACTTATAAAAGTGAAATTTAAATATCTACAAATTTTGTTTTTGTGGGTTGATTCTGGTTTGCATGACTATGTCCAATTTATCCGATTTATCCAGCTGTTATCAAAATATGAAATACTATATAATAAAAACAGGTTAACAATGTATACGAATAAATTATGAAATGCCTGCAAGGGAAGGTATTTCATTAACTGCATTTTTCCATTCGTTACAAGTGATCATGAATGATGCAGTGATTGCTTATTCTTAGGTGGTCTGGTCGGTAATATTAAAAATAATCTTAGCAAGCGTAACCAGTAAAGTATTAGTAACTAGCGACCCACCCCGGCTTCGCATGGGTATAATATACAGGTTATATACATAAAGCCTTC